>JAQGAO010000058.1:0-55234 GCA_034697705.1 Ommatoiulus sabulosus | reverse complement strand
AACCAGAACTGATTTACTTTAGGCCATTATGAACTAAATTTTCTGCAGAACTTACCAATGTGATGATAAACTAGTTACCGTGAATACGGAATTAAGCATCGGGGCGCTTATTTGCAAATTCCGGGGAACCCCCCCCCCCCCCCGGCGATTAATAAAGGTAGGCGGGTATTGCGGGTCCGGCGCTTAATTCCGTATTTACGGTATCTTCCTCGATTAGTTCAGTACAACATACTTAAAAACCTATTCGAAAATTGCTCTCTCAGGGGGTTGACCTAAAATCGATGAGCTATACGAATACCAAAAGGGGGGTAATGGCGCATCCCCCGCAGGACTTGCAAAAATGCCGCCAATTTTGGAGATGAAATAAGTATAATCTTAGAACATTATAAGACAACCAACGCATTGACTAAAATGAGCAACATGTTGAAAACGCAATATTACGTTTCTCCACCGGGTGCGATCCACAAGCGCCTCCACAATTGAAAATTTTTTTGGAAAAATATAAAATAATTTTGAAAGCAACAATAAATAGCAACTGATGAATTAACGAAAATGAAGCCCCCCCCCCCCTTTTTTTTTCCAAGACGTACGAAATTGCTGCCAACGTTAGAAATGCAAAAAATTATAAGAGCACACAAAATTTAGCAATTAATGAAAATAAAATAAAATTGCAGGACTACCATTAAAAAATTAGATTTTGAAGAGCAGTGGTACTGAAAGATTAACAATAGGAATAAAAATGCCACAAAATCATTAAACAATTGGATTTTGGAAAGCAGTACGTGCTGCACGGTTAAGCCAAAGTGCCAATGATTTCGCGTTCATGGTGGCGAAACGTAGTTTTATGCAAAAAAACGTTCTTGGTCGTGTTGTTGTCTTCTTAATTGATTGTTCCGACCACTTGAAGATACATGATGGCTACTGGTACGTGTGCAAAATCGACAAGCCCATACTACACTCAAGGTCCTCGCTTCCTTTAAACCAATGCACGCATTCCTTTCGCACACGTGACTTCACGCCTGCCAAAGTACGATTCGCAAAGCTTCTGTCTGACTTCCGTTTAATATTAATTCACGGGTAATTTTCATGAAATTAAAGTCGACAACCGTGTGTTGAATTTTCGACGGCCCCTCCACGGAACAGCTGATGCCCAGGGCCGTCGCAATTGCTTCGAAACAGACGTAAAATCAAATGAAACTTGTGGCAATTGCCTCTTCTCTCCAGCAGACGGCATCGTTCAATTTCTTTTAATACGCTCGCCCGCCTTTCCTTCATTGACTAAACATTGAACACTGAAGTGCTTTGGCACTTCTATTACTTTTAAGCCAAAAACAATTGATGTTCCAGTCATGATTTCCAGCGACAAGATCGGAGGAATTGATTTTCTCAAAATACAAACAATACACGGAGATGACTCCGCGCGTTGGGCACATTGCCACGACGCAATATGTGAAGTGACATCGCAGCTGTTGTTCTTCCTCCTTCCTTCCAGAAGCCTTCCGAAAGGTGGATGTTTCGGGGCTTTGTGAGGCTCGTTCGTACACGTCGTATATAACGGACTTATCAAAAACCGTTAGAACGGAATTGAAATCGGATTTTTTTCTTCTTCTTCCTGGCTTTAATTTCGTTGTCCGGCCGATAAGAGCATCAGATGTTTGCGGCGACCTTCCATCCCGACGCTTGTTGCGGTGTCGTTGTCGACAATTTGATGTTGCCAGACAGTCAATATTGTTGGTCCGCACATCCATTTATCTTTTCTCAACTACTTATTATAACGACCTAATAAATAATAGTTTGCGGTTCGCTCCACGATGCGCCAGGCCTGGAGACAAAAGCCGAGTTTCAACAAGAAACTGCAAAACTGCGATCATCTTTTCAAGCTCCAGCGAAAAAGCAATCATCAAGCAGCGGTTATCTCCGCGGATCTTATCGGAACAACATCGCTGAATGCAGTTTTACGTTGCGAAAACGCTTCCGTGCATTGTGCGTTTGTAATCTCGAGCAATCACGATCAAATTGTACTTCAACAGCTCCCCCTCAATTATAAAAAAGAAATTCGGTTCAATGCAATCTCCACAAATTAAAACTGTTCTGGCTGGGTTAGGATATACACCCACATTGAAAAGAAATACATTTAAAATGTAGACTGATTTCACGAAGCGTTTTAATATTGAAGCTTTGCTAATCGCACTTTGGCAGTAGTGTAGCCACGCGCGCAAAAATAGTTTTTTCAGTTCATACTGCGCATGCGCGAATGACATGCTGCGCTACATAGTGCCAATATTTATAGCATTTTTGGATAGGTAAAAGTCTCAATGGATAGTCAAATAAGCAAAAAATTACGATATTTAAGTGCAAATTTATCTAAAACCACTTCACTAAGCACTTCACGTTTAACTTTGGTAATCCATTGCACTAATTTCCTCGTTTCTTAGAAATTTGTGGGGGGGGGAGGGGGGTGGAAAAAGAATTTTCTTTACTCCTTTGATTGAAGCAAAATTGGGGAAAAACATTCCCCACAATTGCCTATCCCAAAAGTTTCCCTATCTGGCAATAGATGGCGCGACCGAGAACTGAAAAAACTCCGATAAAACAGTGATAACCTTGAGTGGAATTTTTTAAACCAAACAGGGTGTCGATTTTGCACGCGTGACTTCACGATTGCCAACGTGCGATTCGCGAATCTTCTGTCTGAGTACCCCTACTGTAGAATGCATTCGACAACATGTGTTTTGAAATGCATTTCACATTGAAAAGTTGCATCAATCTAAATGCGTTTGTATGTATCCATACGTGACAAAAGCACGTGAGTTATCTGACATAAAACAAGGATTGGCGTCGATTTGCAATGACTAACTTATTTGGGCTGCATTTTATTGATGAAAAGCTTTCGGAGCCTATACAAATTGCGCAAAAGGGGTCATAGATGACGCTAGTAACTGGAAATGCTTGACCCATTGCCGAACCATATAATAATGCACATCTCTGGGCGTCAACTCGCGGTTGCTCAGGAATATTATAAAAGCATAAAAATAACGAGGTTTGGTATATCTTGGTTGATATCGTAATTGTTCAGCTTTATATTAGTTTTTTCGGGTTACTATAGCGGTTGCTAAGGAATACTAAAAAACGATTGACAGCAACGAAGTTTGACATCATTAACTATAACAAGCGCGTATTTAACACGCCATTGATCATCAACATCTAACGGCAACTAAGCGCTGAAAACTCAGACGTGTCCAAATCGCAAAAATTGGCGATATTTAGAGCGCCATCTTGAATTCCTGCGCTGAAAAGAAATACATTTACAAGTACATTTTTAATCGATGAAATTTAATTTAAAATTTATGCAATGAATTCTGAAAGATCAAAAGTTGTCTTTACATAAATGTATTACTTAATCACATTGTACACCCAATTCAGAAGTTACACAACTCAAAATTAAAATTTTTTTGTTTACGTGAAACACACTGCGTATTACTGTACAATGTAATGTATATTCAGTAAAACCTACACATGATCTTTGCTTACTATACATACTGTATACACTGTATAGTTCGCCTAAATGACAGTTTTGTTAATTTTTTTTTGCAGGAAAGTTAATTCACCTGAAACAATTTCCTGTTGCTGCACTGTGCACACACAGAGCGATACTTTCAGAATATATCCCTACAGTATATGCACTATATGACAGCACTGTTGAAAGGGAAATGTGGGTAAACTAACTTGACAGTAGTAATTTTATTCCCTCCTATAACGTTGTGTATGTCTTTCCTGATTGGCCACCCAACAGAAATAAATTTTGTCGAATGACTGGAAGACCTATGACGTCAATTTCTTTCCAGAAGTAACTTGCTCAGAATAGGATCGTTTTCTATTCTGGAAATATATCTAGAAGCATATTTCGAAAGGAAATTTTCCCCAACACACGGGGAAATTTCAACCAAAAAATATATCTAGAAATAAGTTTCAGGATATAATTTGCATCGTGTGATGATGCATCCGGAAAATGAAAAATGTTGTGTTGTGCCACTTCTGAGGCATTACTTCTCATATACATGCACATATAGAAGTAATCTTACTGCAACGGCTTCTTGTCTATAGAGAAAACCGTCAGCAGTCGTTAAGGTTATCTGCAGATGGAAAATATTGGCAAAACTAGTGAAGTCAAAGTTTTTCCAACATGAGACGCTCACCGTGCATCGGTTGACGTTCCTCGCCTTCCTAACGAGCACAAAGATGCATCCGGGGGTTTCGTCCCAGTTTGTTCAGTTTCTGGTTTGCACAATGATGGGGGCACTCCCAGGGCAGACCACAATTGACTCGGATAGAATAGGCGAGAAATTGCCATCCGAGCACATCGGTATGCAACGAAGGAGGATCAATAGGCAAATGCGCAGCAGCGTCGTCCCCAGTAGGGACATCTCTCTGAAAATGGGAACGAAAAACGGAAAAAAAAAGACCAGGATGAAACTCTTTCTGGACAAAAAAAAAACCAAATCATCGAATGTGCAGGCGGACAGTGCCAGACGTAGGCATTTGATAAAAATAGCAAAGAAAAAAATCCTTGGAAGCAGATCCGCATGGACGACTCGGGGGCAATCATCGTCGGGGATATTTGTCAATTTGCATGAGTCGTCGGTCCCCCGCTCGAGTCGTTTGCAAGTAATAAGGCCTTTGCAAATTGAATTTCCAAGAGTTGATTACCCGCTCGCGCGAACCGGCCATACATCAAGCGGCGCTAAGACAAATCCGAGGCCTCCAGAGTGGAGGAATTGTCTCGAAAATGGGCTTTTCGTTAGATTGTTTTCCAGTCTAATAGATAGCCCAATAAATTTCTCCAGATTTCACCCTTTGCTGCGTTATTGCCCAGCAACTGTCCGGCCTGCGCCGCAGCCATCATTCTTCAGCTTCGCGCTGAAAGAAGCTGACGAGGAACGCTCGGATGGATCCGAAAACATAAATCAACGCTCGGGAGAGACCCGTAGGAACCCGGCAACCCGGCCGAACGAGTTCACCACGTTTTTATACTCCGCTACTAAAGATGGCTGACCAAATTGGAGGAGGAAATGGCACGTAAAAACGTGTAGTTGTTCGTGTTTTCCAAGCCACCATTTCCCCAACATGGCTAAAACGTGTTATCAGCAAAAATTTGACATCCAGGAATCAATGTGTTGATTTATTTCCCAAACTATTATTGCACATACCATTCCTTTCTTTCTTTTATGAGGGGTTGTGTAACCTCTCGAAACTTGGTAAAAACTGATATATTCTCATATCTTTGTCTAATCAGCGTTAAGATATATTCAATCATGAAAGGTCTTTGACGCATAACTTACACGTCTAAAACACGTTAGGTTTGCATGTTTAACATAAGTGTCTGATTGACCCACATGCTAAATGGACATTTCCACCGCGACGGGCTTCTAAAAATACTAAAAATAAACCTAAATAATAAGTTTTCCAATTTAATTTTGCTTTTTTTTTTCGTCGTCTTAACCAGTGATTGAACTTATTGGAATAAAAACTCTACAAACTTCAGACATTACTCTTAAGAAAAAAGTTACCAATAAAAGTGTTTAACCGGTCACAAACATTCCACCTCATGACCCCCTCAAGGAGAGAGGGGGTGCTGAAGGGGCTCTAGCCTTGGGATCCGCGGGATGATTAGGGGCGGCGTGACGGGTCCATATAGTATTTTTAATAAAAAAATAAAATTAAACTGACTTATTTTATCTTATATCCAGGTGTTCTTGCCAAAGATCCCAGCCTGGGATCTCGGGATTTCGGGTTCAAGCTGCTCCTTTTTGTAAAGAATTCTCATGACAACACAAAAAGGCAGCTATCACAACTACTCCACTTATGTTGGTGTTATGGGAAACCTTCAAAGGTTTTTTCATAACCGGTGTTATGGAAAACCTTTAAAGGTTTTTCATAGCACCAACAAAATGTGGAGTACATGTATACAGTATATGTCATGCAGGCATTTATGCTCAGAGTGTACACTGTGATTTAATAATACATGTATACCTTAATTCACAGCTGTTTATGAAGGAACATTACTTTAAGAACATTACTATTGGAAGTGATCACTATTAAACCACATGTACGAATCAGCTTGCGATACATTTTCGATCGAGGTGCTTCTCATTCCGCGCGCATCGAAGAATGCTCAACTGAAGCAAAAGTTGATATGCCATGGCCCCTAGGTGCGCTCATCAGCACTTGGATCGAGTCATTGGAGCAAATAGGCTACATTATACTTCTCGAGAGGATATGCCTAACGATATGCGTTTTTAATCGCATCAGGGCGAAGTCGACATTAACGAAGAACGCTTTAATTGACCGAATAATCCCCGCATTCAGCTCGGGCTCAACGCGAGTTCGATAAGAAAGAAATCTGAGCGGTTAATCTGCTCGACATAAATTTCACATTTCTCGAAGAACGGCCCATAAATCATGCTTCCAACTGTTGAATAAATGTAACGCCATCTATCAAACGCGCTACATACGCCGCCATCCAAATACTTATTAATCGAGTCACACGCACAAAAGGAGGAGGGGGAATACCCCCGTGCAGGGTGCACCCCACCTCCCAGCTATTCTTCCGATTGATATGAAAGAATGCAGATCTAAGTTCGGGGGGGAAAAAAATACGCAAATTTGCATTTACATCAGTTATGCGGGGAGCAAAAACGCCTATCGAGCCCTCATCCGAAAGCAACATGCAGCGGGAGAATTTTCCATTTACAAGTAAGATTGAAAAAGATAAGTGGATTCCTCGCGAATGACTGCATTTTCCGTAGTCATAATCTTTTACGAGTCTCCGGAGTTTAACTTTATTGTATCCTATCAAGTAGAAATCGTTTATTGCGTTCAATCCCTCCGCGCGATTCATCGGCCCGTAATCGAGGGGTAAGCGCATTTTGATACACGCCAAATTGCGCGCCGAAATGCACCCCGGGTCTCGACAAACAAAATATGGACAAATGAAAAGCCCCGCTAATCCAGTTAGCATAATTTCAGGACGAAAATCGATGCAACATTATATTGACATAATGTTTCCCATTCATCCGAACACGCGAGTCGTGGAAAAGCTAAACAAAACGATCGAGTCGCGATGAGTTGACGATAATCCCAGGCGATTATTTCCTATTTTGCCATCAGCGCTCCTTGTGGCTGGTTTTTTTTTTAAAGGATTTCACCTCGTAATATGTTTGTTCACTTTATGCCGTTAAAATGCTCGGAAATTTCACTAATGTTTCAAATAGTTCTCACATGTTTCACTCATTCATCTCCAACGTCGTTTTAAATCACAGTATAATACGAAAAGACCAGTATGGTAACTCCGCCCACTTTTACCTAACCATGAGCTCGCATCGCCGCACAGGAATCGCTCATTCAAAGTTTAAATTTAATAACCACGTGGTTAGGCGAGGATTTACATCAATCGCATGCTTAAGTTGGAAATAATCTTACTAATACTAATATCAACTAATATATCGATTTCTCCCGTCGTTATAAATCACCTTGGATGGGTATAAATACAGAATTCTCAATGCTCGGCTTACGGGGAAATGACATATTTATGAAGCCTGATTTCTATTTTATCAAAAACGTTCATTCGATGGGGGCGACATCTATTGTCGATCCATAGAACGTGCACCTATTGTATGGCGTCACGGTCGATTTCCTGGCTTACTTGCATTTTATGCCAGAGGAACTGCAAATGTATTTAAATAGAACGATTTCATCTCATCTTTCACAAAATTAAAGGGTGTTGCATTAATTACAATGAAAGTGACACAAATGCTTCATATCCTTTTGAAAGCCTTGTCCCCCTAACAGTGAGCACGCGAGTTGAACACCAAACTCATGTGTGATTGCCTATTTTCAGGCGCAATGAAAGCAATAAACTGAATAATTTTATGTTTTCTGGGTCGCTGATGTCGCTCCGTAGTAAAACCGTGTGATTTCGCTGCTTGGTCATAACAAGCCTATAACGTTAATACAGGGTGACGCGCCATACGCCAGATTCTGTCCAATTAAATGATGGAATCAATCGTTAAAAGGTGTGCAGTTTGGTTGAAAGAATAACTTTCCAATTACTAAATGAGAGAATATCATCTGGTCACTTTTGTTTCAATTACTGAAAATGCAACTGTGAAGGCAGTCACGCACGAGGTAATTTATATACCGAAACCTATTTCCAGATATATTATTGCTTGAATATTTTCATTTCTTTCGCAAATATATTTCCAGAATAGAATATGATCATATTCTGAGCAGTTTATTTCTGGAAAGAAACTGAAGTCATAGCTTTTACAGCCATGCATACAAGTTTATTTCTGTTTTAATAGCCAGCCAGGAAAGATTTACCACATAGGATGGAGTACGCAGTGCTGTCAAGTTAGTTTACCCACATTTCCCTTTGAAACGCTAGTGCAGTTATAAACTGCTCAAAATATCGCTCCACGTGTGCAGCAGCAGAAAACTGCTTCATTTGAAATAACGTTCCTGCAATTTCTCGCAATTTGTTTTCGGATACAACAGTGTGTGATGGCCTTTAAGAACACTTTAAAGTGTGCTGGAAGCTGTACGTTAATACGTTGTATCGCATAAACCAGAGATACACGTAGGCCTACATCAAAAAGGTTACGAAGGAAATATACTTTATTAAGATTTTGTGCTTAAGTATACTTGAAATCGAGTCAAAATGTCTGAAACGTATCATCGAAATGTTATCATCGCCCGCTCCATTTATTAAATTTGAGCTCAATTTGCATCGCACGTATACATGTAGATGACAGCAAGCGCTGCGCCCATCCTATAAGTAAATATCAATTAGCAATTTCGCAGCTCCGCGAGTGTTAAATGATCTGCAAACATGACCCGAGTCATCGCAATTTCTGAATGTCTCGTGACAGTTTGGCACATTTTGCGCAATTAAAAACGACATTTATGAGCGCGCATCGACGAGAGCCGATTAAAAAACTCAGCTTGAAATGAACTTTTGTTAAAGAGCTGTATCCCATTGAGCTAGACGCCACCCTCATTATCCGAATTAAGCATTAGGCCTACATCAATGGCTCCATCCGCGCCTATTATTACACATTTTCTAGCTTACCCATTTCAAACAAAACTTCGTTATAAACGAACGTCTATCGAGTGGAAACGTGGAAACTAAGGTCCTTTCGCCGCCAAAAGACTTCACGAAATTAGTTGCCATTTCTCCGGGCGCCTCATTTCTGCTTAACTATATTTTTTTTATTTCTTCATAAAAGTTAAGTGTTTACGCTTTAATCCAAACTCAGCGACACTTTGCGTGTGCCAAGTTGAAATGCGAGTCATGAATGGAGAAGATGTACAGTATATTTAATGATGCGTTTTAAACCATTCAACATGTTAATTAACTTCATCTGAAACTATCTAAATAAAGCTGGTAAAATAAGCGCTGAACATCTTGCTATTTGCACTCTATCGAAAGATAAATAGCTAGGGTCTTATAAAATTTCCCGCCGATGCATCTATAAGAACAAGTCATTTAAGGTTATATTTTTGAAAAAATATACTATAAAAACTACATTTAATTCCTTAAATATTTTTAATATAGTTTTGGAATCCGCAGTGTGGGGTAAGCTATCAAACGCATCATTAAAACGGAATAACAGTAAACCCAATTATATATTTTTAACTTTCTTCTTGTCAACAACGAGTTCTATTTGCTAGAAAATAATGAAATTATCGAACTTACTTCAAAATAACCTCATCTTTTATTAACATTGAAATTCCAGAAAAGGTTAATTCTTAAAAGAATCTAAAACTGTTCTATATACCATGGACGTTTCTATACCATGTTTTGAGCTATTGTGTGTCGATGTTTCTATAAATGTTACTTTGCCAACATTTTATGCCCATAAACAAGAGTTCGTATAAGCTGCATTTATAAACCACTTCATCTATTTTTTCGAAGCATTGCTAATCAGCACCCCATCCCCCAACCTGTCTCCCACAATTTTGATATTTCAGATAAGTCATCCATTTTCACCAAATAGCCCCATTAAGTTTACGCCCGAAATCTTTCAAAATCTTCACGGGCCATCCAGACATACTGAATCACCAAAACGAAAAACATTGACCCCAACACCGAAATAATTTTCTTTTGGATTCCGCCTCTATGTGCGGAAAACAACATAAAGGACATTACTCTGCAGCAATCATTGATGTTGTTCTTGTTCGTGACCTGAAGTGTAGGAATGTTCTTGGTCGCAATATCCATTCCGGATTGAAAATTCCAGATATCCTCCTCAAAGGCGGAAATCCACGTTCGGCAATCTGATGCATACAGAGAACAGTTTCTCCAGCCCTGTCTGGTGCGAGTCAGCCGACTCCATGACGTCATCTACCCCCCATCCTCCCCGAGGGAGCAGGGGATCCCATTCGATCGCATTAAAGCCATCCGATCCATCATCGGCGCGTCGGCTGCTGGTGCATGGTGGGAAGGAAGCAGCAGCGGCAGCCAGACGATCATCCAACGAACTCTGGCATTGAGTAGACTGAGCAGCGTTCAAGAAGCAAGGCGGGATTTTCGCTCCGCAATCTTTAATCAACCTTCGAGGAGGAAAAACGACGATTTCCATCCGTCGTCATTCCCGCTTGACATCGCATTCCAATAAGCAGCCCCCATGGATACCTTTGATATTAATGACAGAGAGTGCAAAATTGTGTTGGTGGGTGACAACAAATGCGGAAAGACAGCGTTGATCCACAGGGTTCTGCATGACAAATTCCTAGAGGTAAGTACCGTAATCGTGCAGAAACATGACGGCTTCTTGCTTTTATCAGTAGATTCTCAGCTTGCCAACGTGTTGACAGCGCTCTGGTCCATGCGTCTGGCTGAAGCATGGAAGTTCTTCGTGTTATTGCAATGGCAGGTGGTTCAAACACGTTGAAATCACGAGCATGGCGTTGAAACACGTGAGCATATTAGGTGCAGAGCGTCATACGCGACACGTGAATAATTCCATCTCAGCCACTGCATAACGTTCAAACTTAAGAGCATGTTTGTACCCAGTGATTACAGCTATATGTTGTATAATGCCAACAGAAAGTAAGAGATATTGGCATGTCAAAATGATTGCGCACGAACATAACGTGTTGATCTTGAGAAAATTGCGCTGTAAGATTGGAGAAAAATGTTATTCTTTTAGAACAGTAAACGTGAAATGGCTTAAAAACAACAAGTTAGGTCATCATTGGTAATCTTGAACGACTTTAAACATCAATTGTGAGTGATTGGATAGTCGTTCGCTTCAATTTTTTTTTATTTAATAAAGAATATAAAGTGTGCTGCTTTTTAAAGTTCAGTGTACACCCTAAGATAAAAGGACAATAAGGTACTTAAACTGCCACACATACTCCATTTTGTAAAGGTTTCCTTACAAAGGTACTGTGTTGGTGTAGTGAGAAAGTTTTAAATGAGTTACCGGAAACCTTGAAAACAGTGTAACGGTTTTTCATAACACCAACAAAAAGGTGGAGTATTTGTGACTGTTTAAACACATTTGAATTCTTTTCTTATAGGGTGTGGATGTACATGTTACCAATGCATAGTCAATAAATTATCGAATGATCATAAGAAATCAAGACGGAATCTGACAAAGTTAGCATCTTTCAAGTATAGTATGGTCATCAGCCAGCAACTTGCCAATCCTTCCCAAAAGGACATAGAGAAAAGACGTATAAGGATAAGTTGATAGGTTTAGGTGATATATCTTAATGATCAATCAGATGCTATTATGTGTTAAAAGGCTATAATTGTTTTGGCTTAATTAGTAATCCGCCCGTTAAAAATCGATCGAATATCGTCTTAATTACTGAAATGATAATTTTTTACTTAACACGTATGTTAATTTAATCAATGATTAAAACTGATGTCATCCACACTGAATGATGTGTACAATCTAATTCTTTTAAAAGCAATACTTACTCTATACCGTATAATCAATTCTGATATACATGTACTGTATATGCCATAAGGCGATCGAATTTCTCTGTTTTCAGACATGACTATAGAGACCGTTGTTGAATTAATCCTCCGTGGAAGTCAACAATTCTGTACAATCTTTTGACCTGCCACTGTATACATGTATATACGCTCGTTCTGCTGAATGAAACGAAATCGTATAGGTACATGTATATCAAAAAAATGCCGAAACCGAGTTGAGGCAACAGTTTAATGAATAACTATTGTTATGCATCACGCATACCTTTAGAGAAAACAGCATGTAAAATAGGAAAAACTGGAGCACATTTGCCACCTATTTCATCGATTTTCGCCCAGGAAAGTTGAATTACTAGCCTTTTGTTTTAGCTCATTTGGAAAGTATCCTTTTTGCACGCTATAGATCCGTTAAATAAACAAAAATCAGGGCGTTCGACGCTCGTTATATCCAACAAATGCGTGCGGGATGTTCAATGTCGCTTGCATGCCTAATTACTAATTGGACACGAATTACGCTTTTCTAAGCAAGAAATATGATCCTCGTCCCAAAAGTTGAGCCAGAGTCAATGAGCGAATCAATATTTTAGACATAAAACAAACATAAGGCAGGAAGAATGTGCTGCACATGCCTTCGCAGCAAGAAGTTTATTGGAATTGGGAATAGGCCTCTCGTAGACCCGTGCATTTCGGCGCCTTGGATGTCGTTCACCTCAAACCTAAAGGTGGCCCTCAGCCACCGTGCAGACGCCAATGAACCAAAGAGGCAAAAATGCGAGGAGCACAATGTGCATGCCATTATTCAATTCATCTTAATGCGATCAGCGTCACCTGGAGGTACGTCTATCGGTAGGTCGCGTCATTTCACGAATCAAAGAAACTGTTATCAAGTGCGCTTTTCTTCAGATTAGAGATAAGTCGCTTTCTGCCATTGGCCATCGAGTGCCAAACTTATAAGCCCTTCAGGCTCATTGCCAATATTGAAACAGAGAGAGAGAGCCTCGGAGAGGAAAGGATGATAAAGCCTAGTGTTTTACATATAGAACACATACAGATATTTGAAGACTTGTTTATTTGAAGAAAAAAAATGTTCGTTGTATGAAAAATCATGAATTGTTTATTCGACAACAATATGGCATTTATTTGCTGACTGTAGGGTACTGAGTTGAATTGAATTGAAAAAATCAGGGTTTATATGAGAAAGCATTCTTCTTTCTTTCTGGAGAGTAGAGCCCAATTGGGCTACTGCATGCTTTTTAAAACAGACACAGAAACATATACTATAGCCTTGCTGTCCTTAAACTTTTTTTTTAACGATGAAACATTTATGAGACTTCGTCAGAATTTTTATGAATGACGACTTTAGTATTTTAAAGAATGACGATAACAATGTTCCATTTTTGGACATTTTTCAACCATCTGAAACACCAAAACTACCCCCCTTACGTCGGGAATGGACGTATATAATTCTACGTCAAAACCAGGGTGCTTGCATGAGCGTATATAATAAAAACCAAAAAATTCAATTTATGGTAATTATTGCGTCATATTTTTGTTTTGTTTTTAGATAAACTTTAAAACCTTAAGAGATTACAAGTTCGATTTCATCGCATCCCTACGTGACATAATCCGAGTAAGATCCAAATTCCTTTTAGGACAATGAATCTGAAGCATCTATTGCTCACAGCAGACCTTTTCTATAATCCGTCCATGCCCAGATTCGAACACGTACGTTTGTGTTAAACCATTTACCATTAAGCTGCAGTATTTGAATACATTATCATAGATGTCAAGAACATGTAGGCGCTGCCTCGAGATTGCATCGCTCCAGTCCATTGCTCAAATACATTGCTCGCCGTGTAAGCTGCTTAGGTCACTTTATCACGCCTGTCGTATGCATATGTGGCCTGAATACAAACAGGCTTAAAGAGGGCATTTACATAGGCCGTATAGTCTCCAACCTCGGCGTATCTACAAACATTTTACCTTTACCGAGTTATGGTAATATTTACGGTGGTGCCACCTATACGCGTGAAAAAGGGGGTCATATCCAAAGTATATACAATAAGATGATGCACATTCTCTCCTTGCAGCTTGTACAACATATTTTGAATTTTTCACATTAGAGGTTTTACCATTTCATACTTCTATACCTTTTTCTAATCATCATCATCAACCATGGGTACAACGCCCGGCCCTTGGTGCCAGAAGCCAACTTCCCCATGTCTCTCCAAACATCTCTGTCCAAATATTTTTTTCTAACAGCGAAGATATTTTCGTCAATATTTCCAGGATATTTCCATAACCCCAAATCATTTTGTGACATAACTTAATGGAAAAACCAAAATTTAAAGACCACCTTATTAACACTGGACTTGATTTTCATCCAATGATTATCTCCGTGCGTTCACGTTAACTAAATTCCTTTGGAAGAGATACACAACATTAAGGGTGATATGCAACTAAATTTTCAGTAGGTAATTCCAATAAATAAGTTACTATTTTCATGAGTACATTGACGTAATATGTCTTCCATGTGGACGTTCCATAGGCATGCATTACCATAACCTGATCAATAGAACATTGTAAAAATTCAAATTCAATTAATCTATTTCCGGTTTGCGTTTACTATATAAGAAACATAACTAATTAAAGGACTCAAACAGGGACAATGCTATTGATCAAAGCGAAATGGTTGGTCTAGATCAATGCAGTCATAGTTTTTTTTGCCTCATTTTGACCCTTCTTTATGAATTTCGAGGCCTGGACATACGCGTGCTCCGAAGGCTCTCCAAACTGTTTCCAGACCATCAAACTTGTCACTTGTTAGCCCCATAATTTTTAAGGGCGACCAGCGCGAAAGAAACGGACAGCTTTATACCACGAATCGGCGGGTGTTGCCAACGTCTCCGTGAACACTGGAGAGATGGGAAGACCAATTGAATGTGACAATGTGCCATATGCACTGACGATCTTTGCAACGCACTAGGAAAGGTCACGCGTACGCCAGACGCTTGGAAACGACGAGGAAAGTGAGCAACGATAATGGGAAATGCATCATCTCGATTGACAATAAATCACGTTTTAATTTGCAAATTGTCCATTAATCATTGACGCGCTGATGGAGAATACTCAAGATTCCAGAAAGACAACGTGAGGTGCACACTTCAATGCAAGAAGGCATGCGATGCAGCACGCAACTGATAGGTGCAATCTTAAGTTTCATATAGATATATGCCTTCCTGTCACTAGTTTGCGCAGCAAGCGGACATTCTTGCCAAAACGAGTTACAATATGTTGTCGTTACAATGTATGTTCCTAAAATCATTGCTCGCAGTGGTTTCAATATTTAACGTTACTCCTGTTTTAGCAATTGTGGATATCTGTGAATATTGTTCAGATATATTGCAAATACAAATAATTTTTAAAAATTAACTTTTGTTAGAAATTCCACTATTTTGGCAATGACCTTCGAACCCCCGCTTCAGTAGGGACAATTTAAACATCTTCTATATTTGTTGTTTTAGACGACATTGAATTCATCAAAACAAGCTCTATATTAAAAAAGACATCTTAGCTTACAATAGTTTCGGATAAATGTACCGTATGGACATTTTATTTTACCATGCATTGCAATTTTTATTTATCTCAAAATGAAAAAATATAACCCCTGAGATATGTCGCATCTAAAGCGAGGGTGCGATATAGCTCTTGAATGACTGGTAGAGATATCTGCAAACAACGCGACGGTTAGCAAGAAATTTCAAAATAACCTTGCAACAGGTGCTGGAGTTATTGCAATCTTTAGTGATACAGTGGGTTAAATATGGCACTGAAATTTACTTAGGAAATTAAGTCCAAGTACATGTACGTTATTTCTAGTGTTTGCTTCCGCATTTGCTGGTGCGAACGACCTTTAAACATCTGCAGTGTTGTTTTAGTTAATAACAAATGCAAGCCTGATGCTCTACGTTGATAACATAATAGCATAGACAATCTATGCCACTATGGTAACATTCTACATTGTATGACAACAGCACTATGAATATATTTATCGAAAATAAAAGTCTATATGGAAAAAATATATGCCTATAAAATATTAAAATTCATTTGAATATTTCACTAAACATTTGCGCATGTTTTGTGAAAATGTTCACGTTTTTGTCGTAAATTTTGAGATGGAAATTATTGCTTTCCAAAGTTCCTTTAACGTCAATGAGATTAAGGACATTTTTAGAAAACGCATTTTTCAGAATAATTCTCGGTTGCAAAATTATTACAAGTGTAGATTGCAAGCATCGCAAAACCGGTTTTGTAACCGTATGTTTGCGAGCGATTTTACGAATTAAATCCTTTCTGCACTGGGTAAACAAGCGAAGCCTTCGTTATCACCTCTCGTTCATTCAAAGAAATGTTTGCGAAAGGTTGCAATCTTGCATTTAGCTATTGCATGGTATCAGTCGGTCACAAACATAAAGCCCGTTCAAAAATCAATAACAGCATTTCACAGCCTATTTGAAAACGGAAACCAAAACTCTGGGCAGGTTATGAGGTGAGAACGTGCCAAAACCAATTCAATGTTTACGAAAAACTAACCAACAAATGCTATGTTGAAGTGATGTGAAATTCAAATTGGAATCAAATGCTACTGCTTAAGCTTATTAAGTTTCCAAGAAAACTTTCTTTAAAAAGATCAATGGAAAATAATTTGACTTCATTATTGTTATCAAATTAGCAATATTGGAATATTTGATTTGGATTAAGATGCAGCAAATAGTCTTTTCAGACATGCCTAAAGGCCGTCATACACGATGCAATTTACATGTACTTTATATCCCGAAATTTGTTGCGAGAAATATTTTTGCTACATGGATTTTCCTGTGTTGGGAAATATTTCCATCTCGCCAGGAAATCTATTTTTTCCAGGATAGAAAATTATCCTATTACGAGCAATTTATTCTGCTGCCCAATCAGGAATCAAGGTCATACCCGTGCACTGCACAAAAAAACTAGAAAATTGTATGACAATTTTGAATGATATACATGCATGCAAATATTTGGAAAGTTATCGCTCCATTTGTGCAGCAATAGAACATTTTTTCAGCGAGAATAAATTTCTTGCAATTTCGTAAAATGTATTTCGGGATATAAATTAAGGCAATTGCCTCGCGTAGGTGACGGCCTTTACGAAACTTATTTTTCAGCACCAATTTAGGTTGACCTAGAGTACCGTATACATTTACAAAACAAAATATTTTTTTACAATTCATTCGAGCCTGGAACGAAATAGGAAAACCGAAATGCGATTTTCATTTAAATTTCACAGAATTTGTCTAAAAGTCAAACTTGAATGAACATAACTCTTTGACAATTCATCAATTAAGACTCTTTGACAATTCATCAATTAAGACTCTTTCTTGATTTTATCATTTTTTGACCGTCTATATTCTTTAATCCCGTCTCGCCGATCGTATGATTTCCGAGTGTAAAAGTGAACATTCAAAAAACATCGCGTGCCAATAATCAACTCATGTTCGGCTTAATGTTTCAATTATTATGAGAAATTCAAGCTGGTGCTCGTTTTTCGATGTTTTTTTTTGGCCTTAGAAAAATAATTACCATGGGGTAATGCTTCATCAAAAAAGGAATATGCCGCGTACACCAGCGGGAACCCAGCGAGTCCCTCGTGAAAATCCCTTAAATTACCAAAGCCTGGGTCTGAAATCAATTACTTTTTTTGCTACCAAGCAGCCTTATCTGGAGCAGTTTTTTACGCTATTAAAAAACTCTTTAAAAGCAGGCAGGTCGGGGGAGCGCCGTTGGAGAAATTTTCTTTTTCCGCAGCTCTGAAAATGAGATTCCCGAGCATAAAGAAAGCTGGCAGAAATTCTCGCCTATTTGAAAAAAGCTTAAATATGTATAACATAAATAAAGCGGGGGTTGGGGCGCCTCTCTCCCGCTTTCTCTATTTATCACAATTTGATTTGTTGCTACGGCGCTGCTGCCATAAATACGGACGACGACGAAGCCCGTCTTCTGAATATTGTATGCCGTTGCATAAAAATATAATTTTCCCCGTCTTAAAATTTATTACGTCCCATATAACGTTCATGTTCATTCATAGATGCTACGTAGGCCCATCGATTGATATACGCCTCTCTTATCGGTCTCTATGTAGATAGACGCTTTGGCACAACTAGTTTTGCCTTTCGATAACATTGCTACAGGGGTCACGCGTGCTACCGTCACCTTATCCTCTTGCTGGATGTGACTTTCGGCGAATTCCGATAACGCCCTGCCCCCTTCTCAATGCCTAGAAAGCAACAACTTTTCAAATGTCTTCCCATCAACATGCTAGTGAGCTAGCGCCGTAAATAAAACCCCAATGCAGACCCATTTTTATTTGGGCAATTTGAGGACGCGTCTACGATGCTTTAGCCACTCATCGCCATCTTCAGTTTCGACGCCATATTTGGGCCCTTTATTCGTTGCTATATACTACTGTCGTTCGAAACATTCAATGGAGAAAATGCATGCCAGCTATTTCATACTTTATATTGGCCAATATATCGCACCACAGCTTCGTAAGTGTAAAGCTCAACATTTTTTTTTTCACCTTGAGCACCTTGAGATAACAAAAAGTTTTAATGCATAGTAAAATAAAAGTGACATTACTGTTAATTAATGAATTAAATATTGCATCAACTTGGATGCGAGTAACCAGTCACAGTCACTTGATGCAATATCCCATTCATTATTTTCAAATTTTGCACTAATTTAACATTGTAATTTAGCTAAAACTATATAAATGTATATGCCAACATCAGAGATGTCGTTCTTACTGAATATGGAGCCCATTTCGCAAACCGTCTTAAATTGAAGATTCACAAGTTTTGAGTTATGTCACTTTTGAAGTCGGAGTGCTGCATTTTAAAAATAAAATTTGTCCTATTATTATTAATTTGCCCTCCAGCGAAATTAATATTAATTTCATATCATGATATTTCTCGTTTTTAAAAACTAAATTAAACTGAAAAGATTCTATTGGCGATGGGTACGATGAGCACCTCCGCACCTAGACAAAACAATTTAAATTTTGTAATAAAAAAAAAGGAAAAATGTCATGAAAATAACAAAGTTTGGAACCCTAGAGGATAAATTTGGGACAATGGGAAAATATTAATATATATTTAGAAATTATGAAAACTGCGGGTGTAAATAAACTTAGAAACTTTTGAAAATACAAGTAGCCTAAGTCTATTATCATATCGTAAAATTCACATTTGGCAAGTGGATTTCTATTCATCTTGATATACATTTAAAAAGCAAATCCTGATATCAATAATACTTGTACTATTTTTTAGTTTTCAACGACGCTTTTTTCATGCTGCTCGTTAAGGTTTACGCACGTGATAATTCGATATCAAAAAATATAATAGATATTTGGGAAATAGGCTTCAAAAGGACAGGATAATATGGCATTGGAAACCTAAATGAATATGTTTATGATTACAATCTTGAGTGTTTCTTCAACTTTATATTATAAGGAAGATTATTTGACCACAATAGCAAAACACTTGATTGGCACGTAAAAAATTACGAAATTCCGCTCAACATCATGTGCACGGAACATGGAGCGAATGTGAATTGCTGGTCCTAATATGGCGCCCATCAACCTTGCAGTTCGATGCATCAGTTGTCCTGACTTTTTCAACACAATGTTTTGGCAGCGACGTTTTCAGCTAGTCTAAGTTTTTATGATATCGATACTCGTCGGTTTAGTGGCCCACAGCCAATGAAGGGCTTTTGGAAACCCAATAAAATGCCCAATAAATTGGAGCAGCAATGAAACGAATAATTTCAACAGAAAAAAGGCAGATATATATATATATCGTTAACTGTTAACGTCACGCAGCACATATAGAACCGAGACCGACAAAAGCATGTATGCCATCAACGTCGCTATAATAATCATCAAACAACTTTGATATTGGCCTAAACTTGCACGAATTTCCGAAAACCCAGATCACATATACCGTATTTGTTGTAAGCCTATTGCTGCCATTGCTGTGGGCACAGAACATGTACAATTGTAAATGAATAAGTTGCAGAAAAATATGATGGGCGTGTGTTGCTTCCAAAATGAACCAAAAATATTGAAGCTAACCTGACCTGTAGGGTGAAGAATTTTTTTTTAAATGGGCTGAAAATAAAAATATTTTATCCATTTTATTTAGCACTGGAACGAACTGAACAATGCAAATTTTCAATAATCAAGTAAGTTCATCACTTCCAAAGAAATCAAATGAATGCTATGAGATAAACAATGAAACAGCTATGAAATAGCTACGAAAAAGCTATGAAACAAAAATTATGAAATTTCTAATTCATTTCTTAAATCCCCATTCATGCTACCTTTGTCGCGAAAATGGTAAGAAAAAAAGTTTATAGAAATTACGAATAGAAACACAGGCTACACATATTTTTGGCATGCATTAAAAAAAGTTAAAATAAGTTGCGTTGAAATATTTGTTTTTGGTATTTGTTGAACTTTGCCATTATGTTTTTCCCCAGAATAGGTCAGCGACCTATGGGAAACTAAAGGGATGCATTTTTCTTGTACAGACGCTGTTTTCGAGGCTATTGGGAATTGGCTATTGGGAATTTTTTTTTAAAGTAAAAGACTTTAAAAAAATTCCCAATAGCATCGAAAACACGCTGTGGTTTCCATTGTCGCAAGACTATATGACATTGAAAATTGCACGATAATGCACCGAAGATGTTCGCTAAAGGACCATATATTTTAGGGTCAAACAAGTATAGATCACAATGCATGACGTCACATGCGTGGTGTCACTTTATTTGGAAATAGTAATTTATAAGCAGCCTAATTTTATAAGGTGCCTTTAATGGAAAAAACAGTGTATCATTCTACATTGTAGATGGCGCGCCATTTGTCAGTAAATAAATGTACTGTACACGATCATGATTGGATTTTTGTTGAATTATTATGTTAGACAAATTTTAACCTTGGGAGTTTATCAAACTGGGACGTGGGGATTAATTGTTCGCAGATTGCTTGATGCAACTTTAGTAGTAATGATATTGCAGTCATTCCTACTAACTAACTATTACTGTACCTGCCTTTGTAAAACTCTTTATTTTATAATGCATTCTATTTTACTCAGAAATATAACATATACATGATAACGATGAAAAGCTAAAGGAATTGAATTTGTTTTCAAAATCAACTATTTTCATATCAGTTTAGGCCAGAATTCACGATCCGTAAATTTCGCGGAAAGCTTGTTGTCAAAGCCTGAGCAAACAGTTCGGAACGAAACTCACACAAAACAACTTTAAGATGAATGAAGACTTTTCCAGAGCTAAAAATAGCGTGTCGCTAATAGAAAATTTAAATGTTAATAAATATGCATTTGGAGCAAATTACATACAGCTTTGCGCATGTCTGGTTACATACTTTCAAACAGGTGGTTTGAAGATGTCGCTCATGCATATAATTCCTCACATATTTGGAATAATTTTTCGCACCAGTTATATTAAATTCGCGGTTTGTGATGATGAATAAAACTGGATGAGGCAAAACGGTCGATCTCGGTTATCGAAATACTGTACATGAGCAAACTTATTTCGAGGCAATCCAGAGATTTAAGCCTCTTATTGGACCGTTATAGAAAAAAATTCAGCGGATTAAGCCTTGCTAATGTTGGAAAAACTCATTTATGGGATATTCGAAATTGATTTGATGCGTAGATTTTTGGTCACCAGAAGCAATTGGGGTTGCCGATATTATCAATGGCAATTTGGATTAGGCTCACAAACCGACAATTCATCTGGAACACTATGCATTACTACCCAAGAGTTTTACACGCGTATGAACATCGCCTAACATCAACATTGTATTCGAAGCACTGTCAAAATATAAAATCAATTATAATCAATTCCGCGATATTCACTCCCATATCTCAAGTGACACCTGTCACAGAGTATAACTGAAAATGTAAACTACGCACATGAAGCGTTCGACACACTATTATATTCATTTGTATCTCATTTGGTTAAAGCATTGGCAGCTGAGCATTAGTTCATAGGAATAAAGCTGAGCACGAGCCTTATACATGTACATGTAACTTAGATTTCTTTTAGCACTTGCTTAAAAGTACGGATCTGCATTACGAGTATTAAAAGTGTTCCCTAGAATTCCTCGAGAAACTCTCAAGGGGGTCCAACAAAAATATTTTTTTTTACAAAATTGTTGATGTATTGATTCGGTTTATTATTATAATTTATAAATAATTAATCAGTGAACAATTTAAATGTTTTTCATAATGTCTTTGGCGTTCTTTGATATTTAACTATATAATGGGTATAAACGAATTTTGAAGAATTGTAATTAATTCATGCTTGTCATGTGACATATTTTAAACAAATATATGTCACCAGTTTCCACATTAGTATTCCTTTATTCCACACCCCACTCTTTGTTACTGAAGTACCATTTAATGTTTACACATTAAATCCCACCATTATGCAAATAACAGCAATTTCAAGCAGGAAGAGCAAATGTACAAACTCGCGCAATTCTTTTGTCCGACATTAACGTAATTGCTAAATATTAGACAAAACTAATCTACTGAAGACAATGTACCGTTCGTCCTCCAACGTATACAAGTACAGATCTGACAAATGGTCCAAGCCCTAAGAAATTTCTTCGTAAACACCAACAATTGCACGCCTTTCTATGAATTACAAGACGACTTATAAGATGTACTCACGCTCATTTGATGTTCTCGCGTTGGTAATATAACAAGCACCTCGAGATATGAACGTGGTGGCTGTCTTTAGCAAATTCGATTTGTAAGCTTCTCCTCAGGAAATAAAGGAAAAACTGGAATAAAAGAAAAATGCAAAAATTGTATTTTTTTTCTTACGCGGCGAATAAATGCACATATTTTCATAAAAAAAACACCAAAAAACAATGAAGCTAAGGTTTCATTTTTTCTCCAAGGGCTTCTGCGAGCGTTCACTATGCATGCATGTGTGCCCAGCGAATTTCAATCCCACGACTGCCAGATTCCGAATTCAATAAGGCCCGTCAGTGTCCATGAAGTCCAAAGTTGATTTCCATTCTAAGGACATATTTTATGCGCAATGCTGCGCGGGACATGCATTTTAGCGAGGATTGTGAAATGCATGTATAGATAGATAGTCGAGCGAGATGCCCCCTGCATACAAATTGCACTATCATGGAAAGAGTTTAGTGAAATGAGGAATCCATCCTCGCGTCTCGCTCCGTGCTTTTTTTCCCTTCCTCTTTCAAGAACTTTGTTCGTGTTGGAGCGAAAAACCTAAGACTAAAACCCATGTTCAATAACACGAACGTGCGCGATCAATTTATTCCGGAGAGCCCGAGAGAGGCTCCGAAAAGTCAAATATGGAAATTCGAACCAAACAAACGCCAGTGTTTTTGTAAACAGCTAACTTAGCAAAACATAAGCCCCTGTTCCAACTGTGGATGTGGCAAATAAGTATTGGCAAAAATGCTTTCGCGTTATTGATCATGTACAGAAAATAATAAATCCAATAACGGCCAAGGAGGATTTGCGTCGATTTTTCAAACACTCCTGAAAGGAAAAAAGAAAAAAAAAACTAGAAACGCCTCTGGATTTAAGGTCTCGAACTATAGGCTTTTTTCACCTACAGTAATTCAGCGAAAATGCTCAGGGGATTTACGCTCAGTAGCGAAATTACTTCCTTCATTTTACGCACTATATAATACTCACCTTCGAGGCAAATTTATCTTAATTTGGTTTATTAAAGTTATACGTAAACAAGTTTCGAGACACTCGCGCTAAATTGCCCCAACCCTCAAAACGTATCCACGGGTCTCGAACCACGTGATCAGTCAAAATGTTCCTAATATACATGTATATATTTTGAAAACAAGGGTATTTATCATAAGAAAATCTTCCCAATTATACGCCAATTTTGTTCAAATTCTTTCCCAAAAAGAGATAGTGAAAATGTCCCAAAAAAACCGTTTTAGACGCAAAATAAAAAAATAGCTTCAATGGAAAAAAAAAATTTCTCGGATAGTCTATCGTGGTAAAAAAAAACTTTCTTAGAAATATGCATCGTTTGTTGGAAGCCTCTCTGGATTTCCTGAAACTCAGTTCCGCCCCATTGGCTGATACTTGCGTCTTCGTGCAACTCAGTTCTCGTGAAATCTGCACTATCATCATGAGAATTCACTAATTAAGTCTGGAAAACGTTGCATTTTAACCTGCTACAGAAATTCGTTTTTTCTTTGAGCAGAAATGATAGAAAGTCGCAATAAGAAACTTGTGCGTGTAATTGGTGAGATATTTCTTCTATTTGGGACAGTCCTAAACTGAGGTTTGCAACACAGAAACATACTTGGTTCGACAAGAAACAAGTATACCACAGTCCACTGCATAAAAATGTAACAATGAAAATTTCATAGTTAGGATTGGTCCAATACATGTATACACATACTGTAAGTTTAATCGAGTAATTAATTGTAGGAGTTATATCATAAATTATTAAAACCAACAGTTGATAATTTTGGAAAAATACCTTATCATTAGTGCATACATTTTTGCAATAAACACAAAATTTTTTGGAGTTTAATTCCTGGATTATAATTATAAATCGTACTCTGTGCACGAATATGTAAATACTCTGCTGTTTACCCTCAAGTAAACCATAGTATACACACAGTATTTGGTTAATATAAATTTGAATACGTTAACGCAATTTTGTACTGAGGCTAATTTCCTTAAGATAAAAATATTTCGATCAATTAATTTACAATCAAAAGCATTTAAAAGCTTTTAACAAGAAGCCATTAGTTTTACAACTACTGGACCTTTAAAGAAATGCAATTACTAAATGAGTACAAGCAGTATTCACCCTGCAAGCTTTAGTGTTACGCAGAACAATTACCTCGGGGTCATCAACAATGGGCTTAGGATAAATTAGATGAAATCCAATTTTATAAAACATAATAATGAGCTACAAAAGTTTGTTTCTATTAACTTCGTGCAATCCCCATCTCTTTCTTGTGTAGATTAGCCAAGAAAACCCATTTTACGAACTACTATGCCTAGAGCAGACCCACTCCATATTAATTGAATCTATAGAAGAAGATTCAATTAAATTGGGTACCTTTTCAATTGACAGCACAATGTCCTCCGCGGTGGTTTTCAACGCACGAATTCAGCCAATCTCGTGGCGCAATGAGATAACATAAATTATGGCAATCCCATTACTGTTCCGAAACTTATTAGAGCTTAGATCGACTCTACAAGAGACCTCCGGAAACCACAAGAGAGTCCATGATAAAGTCAAGATTATAATTTAAAATTCACAAATTACCACGTTGCGAAGACAGTTTCAAAATGGTTTTAGCATGTCCTATTCCTCAAAGAATCAGCATTATCAAATTAAGAGGTATACCACCAGTCCATTGTCAGTTTTGAAGACAGTTTCAGGCATAGAATAAATTACTTTCATAAAAACAGTTTCATATATCGTAGATAATGAAGAGACACTATAGCGATTAGGATTTTCTCATTTTTTAAAACTTTCCAAAGCGTTAATTAAATTTCAAAAAGCCCCATCTACGGATATACAGTGTATGTACACAAATTGTAAATAAATAGTTTTAAATTCATTTACAATTAAACGTACTCTTTTTAAAGCACGTTTTAAGAATGTAAAAATACACAAATCGAATAGTTAATTCCCTTCTTTGTTTATATAAAACATTATTTAAATATTTAATTCTACGCAAAAAACTACAGTATATTTGACATGATACACATAAAGGGGATGAATCACTACATGGTCGCCCATCTTAAATTCAGCGAATAACGTTTATGAAGACCGGCGTAACCGGTTCCTATGATAACTCAGAAAGAATCATTGCGAATCGCACTTTGACAATCAAGTCACGTGTGTAAAATCAACACGTTATATTTTGTTTCAAAAATTCCCTCCAGGTTATCGCCAATCAATTAATGCATTCCTGCTTCACACGTGACTTCACCACTGTCAAAGTACGATTTGTCTGAGTACCCCTATCGTTGCTTAATTTCACAACTTCGTAATGCCAAGCTGTTCCGATGTCCCAGTGTCGAAATCAATATGAAGAGACGTCATCGAACGCATCGACTCATCATAAAGAAAGTTGGCACATATAATGCCACGATATATTACCACAACTCAATTTACCAGATCTGGCTAGAAATGGAAGAAATCTATGTAGGGCCTAAGCCTAAGTGCAAGCGACAATATCTGCGCCCCTAGGCGAAAATCCGAGGCTGTAATTTCATTCTTTAAAACCTCGACACAAGATATCTTTTTATAGAAAGCCCCATTTTCTTATTAGACGCACGTTTCCCGCTGTTTGGAAATAGGCGCATTAAGCTAAGGATAAATCTCTCCATTTTGAAAAAAAAAAAAAAGAAAAAATCTATTTGAAAGTCAGGCAACGGTCGAGGAAGATTCGTGGAAACTGCGCTAGTCTAGGCATGAGCTATGTGCCTTAACTCGTGACATATACTCGGATATTTCTTCTAAGAAAAATCCATGAAACAGAGCAATGCCTAATGCCGAACCATAATCAGTGGTGCAGAAAATTACATGCTTCGAGAAAATTTCCAGTCCAAAGAAATCATTTCTTTAAAAAAAAGTAATGCTATATGATTTCGAAGGTTGCATTATCACCCGACCGATAATTTCTCCGCTTTAGGGAAAAGTTTCATTTGGCGGGGACCCGGAGGAAGATGTTCAAACAGCATCTCGACGGCGAAACAAGTGGCAGAAAAATGTTTCAGAAAACCTTAAGGGATGAAACCAATTGGAGGGAACGCGTATACATCTTCCTGCATTTTTTTTCTTTTTTTTTTAATTGAAAAGCGATGAACAATTTCAATGCTGTCGGGGGTTAATTCTTCGAAATAACGCATTCTTTATTCTTTGTGCTTGAACATTGTACGTTCAAGCTTTGAAAATCTGTCTGAAAACTGATTCGAGCTCCGAAATAATGGAAGATTTTTTAAAGAAAGAGTTCCAGCGTTCTTTGATCAGATTACGGAAATTTAACAATAAGAAAGCAATCCCGCTTTCTCCTCTTCGCAGCCAATCAATTTTAAGCAGGTAGCCGTAGGAATTCAAAGAAGCCCTACATAATTGAAAACAGAAATCGCCCATAACAACCGCAGAATTAATCGGTTAATGAATAGATTTTTGAGCGGAAATTGGCGATATAAAATTACAGGATATTGGGTTATCGAGAAAGAACGCATTAACATGAGACAAAATGGTGAGTACTTTTAAAAGCATTTTGTCGATCGGATTGAATCATCAAATTGCAAATAGAACCTGCTTGGTTCCATTAAGAAAACAAAAATGTGGCTGCCCTTCAACAGCGCAATCATGCAAAGCATCAGTGCTAGCAGTGTTTGCTTACCTCTGACACTTAAGGGGCATTTTCTATGGGAATTTTTCGAAGACAAGTTTTAACAATTAAACGTTACAATTGTTAAAAATTGTTAGTTCAATTCCAACCAATTTATGATAAAATATGAAGACAAGTATTGCACATAATTTAAAATTTTCTTATATTTTTTTCAACATATAACCAAATTAACTGGCTAGGAATTGGAAATTTTTACATTTTGTAAATTTCCCACCCGTGGATTTTAAATTAATTAAAGAAACTTTTTTGCTATTTGGAGCCTGATCATTATATGGCGTTATTGACATTAAACTGAAAATTGCAAAGCTAAATTATACTCTCAAACACACAGCGGCATTTAGAACTTATATGAAAAGCTCAAAACACGGAGCTAAAATATTTACATTATTATTATTATTGTTGTTGTTGTTATTATTATTACTGTATTCTAATCAAAGTTTTCACTCAATTTGCTTCGCTTCTTATCTTGCAATAATACTTGTGAGCCAATTATTAAATGGAAAAGATACATAAGGATATATTCATTAATGTACAGTAATTCAATGATGCAATAGATATCATTGCATTAAGTCAAGAAACGCCTGTACAGATTCTATTTAGCATTAAAATGCACTTTTTACAGTTGATGCATAAAAGTACAATGTAGTATACGCCTCCTACACTGTGTACTACTCAAAGGCAAGTAACTTATATATTTCAACCAGATCTGCAGAAACTAAATTTTAAACTTGAGTTATGGCCTCTCTGATAACCATTCGAAAATGTGAAATACGAGCTACAAAGGCTTGGGGGTTAAATTTGTTTTGATCAATCACGATATATATACATAAGAAAACGTTTTTATACAACTATTTTCTCTAAATTATTATGAAAGGGCATTTTAAATTGGACTACCTCGAACAAGTAACGGTTCTTGTACACAAGTTAAAGATGGCGAATGAGAAAATGCAGCAACCGGACTTCAACCACGCATCACCAAATTATGACTTATGTCCATGTTGTCACAAGACCCTTTCATACTAAATAAAAGAGGCCACGTGAAATTTAAGACGTACCTAAAAACAGGCTGCAAGATGTGTTTGGCAATTTATTTCCTTTTGAAAACTCGTTTTCGCATCACCGAACAATATCTGTCGTCGTAAGCATATAATTTTCGAGCTGTTTACTTAAAATGCAAATGTAATCTCCTCGAGGCTCGGCCCTTCCATACGCATATATATTTCCACCAATGAAAGGTTCTTTTGAATGAATAATCTTAACGTCTGCGCATCTTAGGAATCCCTCGCATCACAGAATTAATTCATAAAATGCAACACAAATGGCGCATTCCTCAACTTGATAGAAGAAATTTCGATGATAACGAATATTGCAGTGAATATTAATTTGCTCTCGATGCAGATTTATGCTGAACAGAGGACACAATATCCATTAGCAGATTCCAAAGGACGCTCAATCAGACTTGGCTATTCACAAAGTTTCGGAAAATATCGGGTTACGCTCAACATCTACATGCATACAGTATATACTGTACATGTACGTGTATCAGACTTTATAAAATCATGACGATAGTCAAATCCATTTGTCAACTTTAAAACAACGTCAACACTGGAGGATATATATACACAGAGGAACTTTTTGCTGCTAATTACTGCCAGTTGTTTACATAAATTGTTTTACATATTTTTTACATAAATTGATTATATTACATACATTGTTGCTTGATTTGTTTACATAAAGTTTCTTTCCAGGAACAACAGGAAACACATTAGCAACAGAAAGTTCCTCTATGTTACGATTCACACAATATTTGTGCATAAATTGTTTACACAAGTTTATGTTTCTAGAAACAATTGGCAACCAATTTTATTAACAGAAAATTCCTCTATGCTTCTTACCAGCTACGTTCACGCTGGAGGAATCATAAAGGAAAATTGTTGCAAATTGGCTGCCATTGTTTCTGGTAATTTAAAATTACGCAAACGATGTAGGTAACAGTTTAAGTGAGTAATTTATGTAAAATAATTATGTAAAACAATTCATGTAAACAACTGGCAGAAATTAGCAATAAAAAGTTTCTCTATGTTCGTCCGGTGTGGACGTGGCTTTTAAGATGACACGGGGCGACTCAAATTTAAGCCATTAAACACATTAAAACCATGTAATGACCAGAATGCCGTTTTGGCAACTTTCCCAAACGCCGGAAAATCGCTGTTTGGAGGCACTGTCATGTTTGCGACTGTTCGATACCATAATTAACTTTTAATTAAAATCTGTTCGTTGTGGGCAAAATTCAGCGGAGCATGGGCAAAGACCCTCCCCTTCGATCCCTTCGCCTTGAAAAAGATTAAAATCAATAGCCAGGCGTAAAAATGCTTCGGCTTAATCGTTTCGCCAAAATTTCGCCTAAGACTGATAATTAATTCGTGGATTTAATATATCGATCGTCGCCATGTTTTGAATCGAAGCACGACTCCAAACAGACAAACGTTCCTAAATTTAGATGTGCGCGAGACAACGCATATCCGCGTGGATACTCAAATTGTCTGACATTCAATAAAATCAGTTCTCATCAGGAATTTCATCAAACTCATGAATGTCTGACAGACAGAAATAATTCTTTGTTTTTCAATACGAGACTCTTCCAGACTTTTATTTCTGGTAGACTTTGCTAAAGTGAAAGTGCAGGTCTACAAAGAAGAAATGTTTTGGGAGGGGAAGGGGAGAGGGTGAGGGAAATGAAATATATGCTTCATGCCTAAGGGTGAATTGAAGAAGCCGCATTTCCAAAGTCGCCTGTTATGGTTAGTGAAGGTATACCTTGTCAGTGCTCCTGATCGTAAAAAATAAAACAACAACTGGAAGTCATATATGGACGTGGCTTTAAGAAAATGAAGGTCTGGGGAGACGAGTCCAGACTTCCTTTTACGAGAAATATTTGAAATTCACGTATAAGTGCCATGGGTAATCATATTTTATCAATGTATGCAGGATCGATTTGACCATGACGTTCAAATTTATGGGTGAAAAATCAAATTTCTGATGTCCAGTTCGACCGGATATATATGGACGTTGCATGTTAACTTCCTTACAGTCTCATGAATGATGCAAGATGCGTGGAACTTTATCCAATAATTCGTATATTTAGCTAACTCATGGGCCATGTTATAACGATGGATCAGAAATGAAACCAAAAAGATTTCGTTAAACGAGAAATGGCCAACAGAAAAAGTTCGGTATTTTTACTTATTTCTTTGCATTAAATTCGAGCACAGAATATATGTCTTGTTTTCTGAAATAAAATGCCTTTCATAAAATTAATTTTCGGATTATTTAAATCCCAGTTATGGCGCTATAAATATTGTAGAAACAGGCAAAACGGTGGTCGATTTTCTTCTTAAAATGTTAGAAACATTATCCGAATTTGGATAAGGATAGAACTAGGAGAGTAAGCCTTTCCTACCATAAATAAACCTTATCTATCGAAACACGGAAAAGCGGATGTTTTAGAGCACTGCACATTATAAGTTAATGAAACACTGAATTACAAATGAAGGTAGTGGTATGTTTTTCGAAAGATAAGGCAGGTAAGTATCTAATCTAGCTTGAATTTCACCTCTTAAAAGCAGTTACTCCAATTGCAAAGTTTCGTGCTTTTTAACTCGTTTCCATCATGAATAATTTTCAGTACAGGAGAGAATGCCAATCCTGTATACTGTACTTAGTTTAGAAACTTCAGTCTTTTTAATGTCTGAGATTATACAGTAGTGTTTCAATTCCATCGCAACGGATATTAGGGACCTTTTAGTGTTCTATTCAATGACCTATGCTAGATGCTATTGCAAGATGTTTCATAATACGAACTCGTACTTATCCTGAGCCGTTCAAAAGTCGATTATCGTCGATGGTGTCAAGGAAACATTCATGTATTTCTATGGAAATGAAAATATATGCTGTAAACACGCATTATACAATAGTCAAGATAGAATTTCCGGTCAACTGCCTTATTCTACTTGAAAATTACTATGTACATGTAAGATGTAGGAAAAAAATCAGACAATTTTACATAGCTTGTCAGGAAATGTCTACTTGCTTATTTGTTTCTTTACGAGGCTAATGAAGACGGTACGACATTAATATACTCCATTAAATTTCCTGTCCTGCACTGTCTAGTGGCAAAATGGTGAATCGGCTGAATTCTGCGTCAACTTGTTTATTGAAGACCTCCTGTCATCAGATGTTAATTGGGAATTGGCATTTCGAAACCTAATTTACTAGTTTCTATGTTCTACTATTGGCTACTATAAAATGTTAACTGCTTTGGTTTATTGAATTTATTTAACGGCGTCCGAGGCCATTTAAGGTTATAAGGGTGAAAATGAAACAACTGTGGAAAACCGCAGTCGGAATAACCCACTTGGGAATCAAACCCAGATGCAAGACGTGTAGAATTATCACAATGCTAATGCGATTTCCATGGAACCCACATATAAGTCATTAAAACGACGGAATACATTAATACAAAATTAAAAGGACCATTAAAAGCGTTTAAATTGTCTATTTGCCCTCGAGGAATTTAGATAATGGCATGTGCTTACCGAGTATTTAGAATAATTAGACAGGGAGCAAAATGTTGAAGTGGGAAAACTTCGCACTTAATCTTGAACACGACCCATTGTGAAATTTTGCTCGTTAAATTCTAACGCATTGTAATAAAAGACCGCGTTAGCATATCATCATGAAGAAATAAGCATACGTGCATTTTGTGCATGAACCATGAAGAATTAAGTGCTGGTGGCAATATACCAATAATCTGCCGCTTGTATATCAGTCTCATAGAAGTAAAACGGAAACATGTTCAGTGCGATGTACTGACTTGAACTTGAGTTCAATTACCAGCAAAACTTCTCAATTTGGGCAAACTTTCATACTTTCGATATTCTTTTACAAACGTTAAATTGTTAATCGGAAAATCCGAAGAAATGGGATTTAGACAATGCCCTACTCAACTTGTTTTCATATTGATCACACCTCTTTGGCAGCTACTGATCAGTCCTAAATTTCTTCTAAACAATTATTTTGAGATATTCAAAGCATATCTTATTTTAAAACTAAACGATAAGTGGCACTCAGACGGCACTTTTGGCAGTCGTGAAGCCACGTGCGCATGCAGAAGGAATGCATTAATTGCTTTAAAAACGGTGAATTAAACAATTAGCATGTCGATTTTACGCAGTAGTTTCACAAATGACAAAAGTGGCTTTAGTAAAGCTTTTGTCTGAGTAGCCCTATTGCATTTCCAGAAACTAATAACTATAGGACACAATATCCTGCCCGTGACAAGTGTACGTGTAACATGTCACTGAAAAATACATTTTATAACCTATCGAAAGACCATGGTATACACTTAGTATAGCTCAATTAGAACAGAATTTACGACACTTTTTCCGGGAAACGACTAAAAGCACCCAATATCTCACAATGTTGAATGTCTTTCATCAAAAATATAGTGGCTATAAACCCGTAAGATACCACGTTCACAAAAAAAAAAACTTAGAGAATTCAGAGGGGATCCGAAGAGGTTTTACAAATATATATTTCATTGCACGCAAAGGTTTATAAAAACAATTTTCTTTATCTGAAAGCCTTTCATAACAATTGGTTTTGTCTCTATGGAAATTTCAATAAAAACGCTGGCAGAAAATCTAGTTATTTATTCTTCTGTGGGAATTTTGACCAAAATCCTGCCTCAACTTCAGACGATTGTGGAATAGCAATGGCCAAGATGGCGGCGCAAGAAGCAATCAAGATTTTTGTTACTTACCCGAACAACCGCTTTAAATAAATTGAATTACAATTATGCCGTATCATCCGGAGATTTGCATTTACACATAATTTCACGACCTCTTTTCTGCCTAAGGAACCAATAATAGGGCCTATTTTCTCCTCGTGCAAGTACGAGCGCAGAGTGCAGCCATGCATTAAATTCATCGGATCATTACCATAAATCAAGGAGCATCCACGAGCATACGTCAGCCTTTGTTCCAAATTTCGGAACAAAAATACTTAATTTATAATGCATTAACCTTTTGCCTCCTTCGAGATCTCTTCGGAGGTAAACTACTCGAGATATTTTTGATTAAGTGCCACCGCAGCTCTTAAGGCGGCGCAGCAGAAAGTGCATTCAGAAACAATAATGCTTGCCAACGAAGATGGTTAAAGGTGAAGTTAAACAAAAAAAAACGTCATTTAACTTTCATTAAAATGATAGCACGCTGCTTCACCTTCACATGCCTGGTGTTTTCACGAGAGAGCGCCGTTCAATTTCTCAGCTATCTACCTCTAAAAGCGGAAATGTTTACAATATGTCAAGACCCGCGGCAGAAGTGGCACAACTTAACATTTTTCATTTTGAGATAAAGCAAGTTTAATGCGTGATAATGCGTCGTAATGAATGATAAAATAAAGTGACAATACTCTCATTTAGCCTAGGCTATGATAAGTTGTGTAGCTTTTCCTGAAAATTGAGTACATTTTATTTGACTTATATTTTAGTCATAACTTATATTTGGTCTACAATATACAATATCAAAAGTTATTTTTCGGCCACCCTGCATTCAAAACATCGCTTTCGCCAAGAATTATGCCAGAAATTAAAGATTTTTTTAAAAGTTTTATCACTTCTGAAGCGGGGGGTGTGTATCCTAAACAGTCTGAAATCGGTGTAAATGCCATTGAAACTTGATATTTGTTACTGGTACACATTTTTTTGCTGGAAAATCTTCGATATTTGTAAATGTGTCACCATATTTTTCGTCGAAATTAAAAATATGGTATCATTAAAGCTAAAGAAGTTAATTAAATACATTGGTGCAATCAAGCCTAAATATACACTGTACATTGGAACTTCATTAAGAAGAACTTATTTTATCCGAATTTTTGATATTACGAACTCATTATCAATCCCCGTCATAGAGTATGGATTAATACAATGTAATTTTCTCGTTCAAGACGAATTCCGAATTCGGATATAACAAATTTTCGTCTAAAACGAATAAATATTCGACTCCCAAGCATTCGCCCTATGTTACTTTAAAAAGAACTTTAAAAAATATTAAAAAAATGATACATCATACGTGTGGTACGATTTCATCTAAACTTCGAGGCAACCTTAATTCTTATTGTTGAAGTCATGTTTTGTCTTACTTCTGATAATGCGAACAACAGTTTAACGAACAAGTTGAGATTCATCTTAACGAAGTTCGACTGTATAATACAATATCAAAAGTTATTTTTCGGCAACCCTGCATTCAAAACATCGCTTTCATTGTCCCAGGCGATATCAGTGTTCGCCCGATTGATGCAATGATGTAAAAATGATTTCTTTCTGGTTTACAGAACAGCATCTATGCACTAGATTAATTACTGGTGCGAAACACTCCGGAGCGCTATATCGTTGCCACGCTCCTGAGTCAGAAATAGACGAATGCAAGAACCAAACAGAAGGATTGAACGAAGGATATTTATTTATCAAACAGAAATTAAAAACCCCCAATGGCTCGTTAATTGAGCCGACGCGCTATCTCGTCATGGACTAATTTATGAAATCAGCATCCCGGTTTGATTGATATGGAAAATGTGTAGCGACCCATGAGGCCAATTAAATGCCAAATAAATTCGCAGACATGAACTGAAATGCAACGATTACGGCAGTTATTTCCCTTTAGTCCTATTTGTATGTTGTCCGAAATGAAGCTTCATTTCAGGTATTCTTGTTCCGCTATTGCTGCGGATATTGCGCTTTAACCATGGTTGGAGAAATCTGAAAATCGATGAAGTTGCATCGACGATCTCTTTAGAATTTATAGAAACTAAGGCAAACAATTCAACTCAGGTAAACGTGTATGCACTCTATCATGGATATTTATCCATTTGTCCGAAAAATATGAAAGTTCACTTATTGAAGATTTGTTTGACGATGAGCTTTAACTGTTGGAATAATAGGATGGAACTGTGCAACTGATGTGGAAAGGAATACTCAGTTATTTTGTGCAAATAGTGAACCTTGTGTAGAGTTGCGTAAGAACCAGAATCACGTGACTTTTTTTATCAAATCATCGGCTTAAAAACGAGCTTATTGCCGGGTAATTTAGACCAATAGAAGGAATCCAATCCACGGAAAATCGAAGGGGGCAGTAGAGGGGATGTAAGGGGCTTTTGGGGGTGTGATGACAAAAAAGAAATCCCATTCTCCCCCTCCCTCCCCCTCCACGCGTAATAGCCACAAAAATTGTCTTCATATGGACAAAGAATACAAATTAATACTTCTTAACGCATAAAGATTGATACAAGCCTTGCACTTTTGTACAATTATGCACTTGTTTATACAACAAATGTTTCAATTGTAATATTTTTATTAAAATTTAATTTCTAGTGTATGCTAGTGTATTTCTAGTGTAAAAAAAAATATTGACTGATTTTATGGTTGGGGACACCGATAGAATATTTGCTCTAAGAGGGGAATACTGGCGAAATATTTGCTTTAAAAGGGGGCGCTAGTCCAAAAAGTCCAAAAAGTTTGTGAAACATTGCAGCAACACCAACACTGCGTTATAACCGAGCCAATGCGACCTTTCGTCCGAACGTAGGCGAGAAAAGGCGGAAATTGCATTCTGCGTCGCTTATTTATACGCTGATTGGAGGAGTGGATTAGCTTTTTTTCCCGTTGCAACCGTCAATAATAATTTGTTCTTTGCCAGCATCTCTTTCTATTTAGGAATGGGAAGCTGAAGGCACTGTCAGGGTGAAAATCTGATACAACGGTTCACCTTGAAGAGCAGCTCGCTGTTTGCCTATAAGGTATATAGAATCGAGCCTTTGATCCGCTTTTGAGCTGGAAAATGTTTGGCCATCGACTGATGATCGAACTGCCAGTTGCGTGGAAACCGGAAGGAATGTCGTGCCCTCGGTTCATTCATCTTCTCGCAGTTGCTGGAATGCGAGAGGATCACGTGGCGGAAAATGACATCAGCAGCTGTCCGAGGCAAAAACGAGAGAGCTAGGGTAGCCATTAAAGGCCATTTCGTGTTATTGCGTGCCATCGTTATGTCACCTCCTCGTGGACTTATTTCCTGATGGGAGCGAAATTAACAGTCAATCAATCGCAGAAACACGTCTCGGTCAACCGTCGTTGAATCGGATTGACGGACGTCAAAACATAAAAAAAAAGTTGAAAAGTCAACGCGCCTTATTACGTGCTTTTACATGTAATCTTTGACACTGAAATACAGGGCGCATGAAAAGTTGTTCGATGCGATATGTTAGGTAGTCCTGGGCTAATTGAATGTGATTGCGACTGATGTATGACCCTTATGAAAAAGGGTTATTATTTCATACAATTTAAGAAACCTTGAGCTGGATTATATCCGGACAATATTCGGGTTCTTATATATTTCCAACTGTACATGAGTTGTTAAGGTAACTTAGAATGGAAACCCTGGTGGAAAGAAATTTGCAGATAGGACATATCCCACCTATTGGTTGGTTGGTTGGTGGGGTTTAAAGTAGCAATGTCTATGAGACCTATTGATAAACGTGGAAACTGCTATCTATGCTGTCATAAATTAAACTTAGGACAAATATTTCATACATGTAAACTCAATAGTAATCATTCCAGATAAAAGCTGCTATTGAAGTGCAGTAAAACGGCAGTTCTACTGGGATTAAAGTGCGATAAACTGACAAATGTGCATACCCAATTATGTTCATATATATTCGTATATTGCCTTGTATCCCTGCACATGTTTTGCATCTATTCCATGGCCAAGTTAGCCCCATATGCTCGTATTCTTTAAAAATTAAAAAAATATTCAGGTTAATTCAATTAAAAAATGTGACTATTTACTGTAATTATCCCTTATAATTTCATTATGTTGGACACATATCCAAGTTATGTTGGACAGACCGTGCTCAAACGGAATCAAATTTTAGCGCAATCTTAAATCCATCAAGAATTCCTGCCCAGTTCGCAATAGCTGCAGAAGCGTTAGTCCATGTCAATTTCTGGAAAACATAGTCGGTAGAGGACCGCTTTGGAAACGCGGTGTGTTCACCGCGCGATACGGAATTATCTAGGCTAATTTATGTCTAGCATCGGGCATTTAGTCATTTATGATTAGGGAGTTGGTTGCCATCAGTCCCGCCAATGAATTCCTGCCAAACCTCAGAGGACACATTGAACGTGTTTGCCATGGATTCTCGCCTTTGCGATTAACCGTGTGCTGCAAGAGTCCAGAAATAATGACTGCATTTCATCATACATGTAGCTGTTTGATAAATCATGCAAGAGCTTAGACGCGCAACGCTTATTTCCAGCTACCTACAGCGCAGACCAGTCCATGAATAATTCAGCTGAATTATCCAAAAACCCAACCAGAGAGCGAGAGTCTTTACCAAAAAGTGGGGAGCGCGCACTTCTGCAATCCATCCTTGAAGCATCTTCAAAAGTAACGCAATTACACTTCGGTCCTGCTAATATTTACGGAGCAAAGTGCTTGATTATGAAATTAAGATCGCCGAGCCCTTAAAAAGGCACGAACGTTTCTAAGTTGCACAATTTGCGTAAACACCTCAGCCAAGAGCCAGTGGAGAATCAAAGCATTTTATTGTTTGTGAAATTTCGTTAGCTGCCATGCATTAAAAGAAATTGTACAGTAAACTAATGCGTGAATACACTTACGCAAAGGACTTTCAATAGTTTGGAGAAGCTCGAGGATTCTAAGAACATCTCAACTGAGGCAGAAACTGTCGATGAAAACTTTAAAACGAATCAAATCGAGATTCGAGACATTGCTTCAGCCTTTTGTTATTATTATACTCGAGTCATCAACGGTGAAATTAATACCAAGATATAACTGTTGTTTTTGGTAATCGTCAGTAACATGCTATATCAAAAATAAAATCCTCCTTGTCAAGAAACAACCTTTAGTCGCTTTATGGTGATGTTGGTTTCGTTCTTTCAGTGGAACTTCGTTAAGAAGAATATTAACGAATCTTATCCAAATTTGTTCGTTGTAAACCGTATAGTACGAATTATCAGAAGTCAGACAAAACAAGACTTTTGGTACCCACGTATTTGAATGGAAAGGTGCTGCAACATTAATCGGAGAATTCCCCATTATACAACGTGTTTTTTTTTTTGTTTTTTTCATCTTGTCTAAAGTTCGTTTATATCGCAAAAATGCTTGGGAGCTAAAAAATTCATTCGTTTTAGCCAAAAATGTGCAATATCAGAATTCGGAATTCGTCTTAAACGTAAAAATTAATATTAGTCGTACATACCCTATATAGGACGGTGACTATCAGAAATTTGTATAAAGTTAGTTCGTATAATGAGTTCCACGACATATACACTGTACAAACATGTATACATTTGAAAAATTCAAATTGTAAGATTCCTTCCAAACATTTGTTGATATCTTCGCAGAAACATTAATCCCTAAAATTAGTCAGAAAATGGTTAACGAAACGGTCAGCTCTCGTGCGAAGCAATGATGCAAAAGAAGAATGTGTGAGCAATTCGGGCTGCGCCATTATACACAAACTATGATTTAATCTGCCCGACTTAAAATTGATACCTACGGTGCGTTATATGTCGATAGTTGCTCAGAATTTCATGGTTCGAGAGAGTAAAGTGCTTATACGCCATATCATGGAGTAATTACTGAAATGTAATTAGCATTGTGTGATTACTTTAATAGGCACGACCTAACCAGCCGAACAAATTGATCGCATCTTTTGCTTTCTTAATGCTCACATTAAACGTGATGCGTGAAAATCAGTTTAAGCTTCAATATTGCCAAACAACGTGTCTGCGGGCTTATGCTCATACCGTAATACCGTAATGAATTCAAATGGGCTTGCGTCCTACGGAGATTCAAGGTTTCTTAGTGAGCATCTCATGGCCACAAGCAGCAAGCCTGCAGAGTTCGCATTAAATCCCTGCAGGGATTTCTTTTTGATTGTTTCATTTGCCTCAAACACTACTTACAGTAGTGCTTTTTATGGCAACGTTTAACATCCATTTACTGCGAAAGGATTTGTGAAGCTTGGAAAGACCTTGGCATCTTACTTCCATCAAACTATACCGGTATTTATAAAACTTTTCCAACAGCAAAAAGCTAAAAGGAAAACGGCGCGATCGAGTATTGCTTTTGTTGGCAAACAAAAAGTTTACTTATAAGCCTGCTTTCCTACAAAGGGCGCGAGCACAAAGAATGCTTATTGCAGGCGCTTACCAGTCAGCGTACAGTGTACACTAGCGCTACCAAGCGGGATAATAATGCGACATGCTTTTTAAATGAGGGCGCACACAAATAAAGCTTAGCCGAGCCAGGCTGAGATTACAAGAAGCGCTTATAAGCTTTTAACATTCTTTTTTGTAAATCCGAAAGCAGATTTTTAAGACACAGAGTGGCACACAGATATCAGCATTCATTGTGTGCCCCAAAGCTGGAAACAAGAAGCTGGAAAGAAGCACGTCGAAAGTAAGCATTCTTTGTGCTCGCACCCAAAGAAATCAAAGAGAAGCTGTGCCAGCAATTACCCGCGACTATAAACTAATTCATCTATAGTTTATTAAAGTCAGTTAACAATTTGTCCGGTTTCCTCCGTCTGCTAGAGCCAGTGAGAAAAAAAAATAGAAACATCTACTTAAATGTGCATGCATGAAAGTCTTAATCATAGATTAATCCCAACATCGCTTTCAGAAGTCTGCATGGAAGACAGTATATAAGTTGCTTCAGTTCGATCATAGTTAATGTTTGACCAAATAATAAATTCTTGTGGTTAAGAGGAAACACCGAATTCCATAGCCATTTGCAATAATTGCACACCCCATTTACAGATTTTAAAAAATGTGAGAGGTTCAATGGAAAAAATCCTCCCTTTTTTTCATAAAGATGTTTTAAAACATATCTTAACTAAAAATGGCTACCACATCATCACAATTAACATTCCAGAAAGGTTCTTCAAAGAACCTAAAAAGATACGTCCCTTGTATAGCATGGAAACGAGACCTCTATAGGTTCAATTTTGTATACCTTTTTTTAAAGTGTATACCTTCTTGGATTATTTAACGTTCTTTCGGACATTTCTTTCTAACACTCTAAATAAGAAAACTAAAATGACAGGAATGCATCACAAAATTATCCACGCTAGCCATGCAATGTACAGTTCAGGAATTCACTTCTGTGGTTTGCGGGAGAAATGTACGAGACTTCATGTTCATTCACTAAATCCTAACTTAATAGCCGACATTTAATAAGCTAAATGCAGCTATTTGTCCGTCAAATGAAGCCTCGGAATATAATAAGCGAGCATCATTTGAGAAATGTGGTTTTGAGCTTGCATGCGTGTGGTTAGTTGGATTAAATGCCACAACACTCGTGTCCAAGCACTTGACGGTGCTCGCTTGCCTTGTTCTTAAGAAAGCAATTCATCGAATACATTATTTTCAACAAATAAGTATAGTGAACGCTCCTCGATTTGCGAGCAAAATTGCTGGGATCATCAGAAAATGCTGTAATTGGTCCTATTAGACATTATTCCACTTTAAGCTAACCATCCGTATTGCAGAATTGAGAACCTGAAGTACCTTCATTATTACCGCATGCATCGCTATATCCATCGCAGAGTTGCCAGAAATGAGAATGCAATCAGCCCTAAATGTTCTAGCATAAAATCTCCTTTTGAGGCTTTTATTTCAATAACGCGCGCTACAGCTATATCGATAAGACCCAATTTCATTCAGTGGCCCAATGCTAGAGTAAACAATGAAATTCAGCTTACTAGAATCTCTACCTGCGTCAGGCATAATCATGGTCAAGGCACTATCTGCAATTCAGAATTCGTCGGCGACCAGTAAGAGCTTGCACGTAGTCATTCTTAAGAGCTATAGATCCGAAGCCACTTCGAGGGGCCCCACGCGCCATCACTTTAAATGGCGCCAATCGATAATAAATTTAAGAAGTGCGTGTGAAAAGTGGTCGTCAAAAGGATTCAATTCTACATTATGGAATTTAGTGCATTTTAACATCCCCCATATAGTACTCGATCAACTATCAATATAAGAGGCGTCGCGCGTTTCACTTTTACTGTATATGGCAACTTCTACATACACTCCCCAGAAGTAGAGAAAAGAAAGCTATAAATAAATTTAAATGCAGGCAGCGCTATCTTTTGTCCACTAGTTTATTTGTGAGAGCCAACTGTTGACAAAGAAGATTTATTTGGCCAACTTTGGAGATTTCTCGACGCATCCCGAGCCTTGGCAATCACACCCATCGTGCGCTGGAAGAAGGGCTTTTCAGCATAAAAAAGTCTAATATAAATAAGACGCGCTGCTCGAGAGTTGCACGACAATGATCGATGTTGGCAAGATCGCACCATTTTCGCCAAAATGCCATCATTTATACGAGATCTTCTCTCGCAGTTCTGCTCGTGCAGCACTACAGTAGTATCTGGTCCACTCTTCAGCGCAGTGATGCCACAACCCCATTTGTCACTCGTTAGACATTCGCAAAGCCTACGTTTGCAAAGTTCAAATTTCGAAAAACACTACTGTTGGTCTAAACGTGTACAGTTTCCAAACTATGCATTTTTTTATGCTGATGCAAAAATAACGAGTAAACGTGTAGGCAATTCATAACCGAACTTTAAATTGGTCCATGTTCGATTTCGCTTAGTAATATTTAGTGGAGAATTTTAGTTTGTTAAAAATGCTGATAAACACATACGTTTAAAAAAATACCTCATATGCCACCTACTATACTGAATTAATTTTTCAAAATATTCACATTGCGTGTGTCTGTTTTACATATGCTGAAAAGGTGATCAACATTGATTTCACAAACATTATAATGTAATAGTGAAACTCGCTAAGACGAATCTCAGGGACGTCAAAGTTTGCTCGTTTAACCCGTATAGTTCGTATTATCAAAAGTCGGCCAAAACATGACTTCAACAATAAAATGTAATGTTTTACTGAAGTTTGGATGGAATCCTCCATATAATATGTACATGTACATAAATGGGAAGGTGCTGTATCTTTGATAGGAGAATTCCCCGTTATAACGTCCCTTTTCATATTGTCAGCAGTTAGTTTTAACATAACATAGAGCGAATGCTTTGGAACTCGAAAATTCGTTCGTTTTAACCCACAATTTGCATTATCCGAATTTTGTCTTAACCGAAGAAATTAACATTATTCGTACATACGTACCATAGGACGGGCCTGGAAATGTGTTCGTACTGCATGTATCAGGGTAAGCTAAACATGTCATTCGTATATTATTTTTTAACCGTCACAATATGGAAACACATTATTTCTGTTGTAGAAACTAGTGCTTTACCAATGCTCTAAGGAAGAGTTGTGTGCATACTCAAAACCTTGCACGACTGATTTCCAATGCGTTTCATTTGTGAAACTTCTCAGGACCAAGCACATTTTGATAACTCGAGGCTTATTGATAATTAAAACTTCTTTTCGACTTCCATTGTTTTACGTGTAAATAGTTGTCTCTATAAACATCTGTGAAGACAATGAGCTCTAGAGCCCTAGAGGCTGCTTTTGCTCCTTTCTCTGCGTACTGCTCACATCGTCCTTCATTCTTTTGTTGCTCACCATTTCCTGTTAATTGGGCGTTCATTTTGAAATGGCAGAAGCACCATTAAATACTGCAGGAAATATTTTCAGGCTTATTGTCTTTCGCCTCATTTAATTTTGACCCAACTTAAGTTAAACGGAACCACTTTCCAGATAAAATAATGACGTTTTAGCTCCCATAAACCCACTCCTATCGTGCTCCAGCACCAAACACAAATAGTCTCACACCGTGACCATAAAAGTTTACGTCATTTGCTTCATGCCTACACAATAGTGTTTATATTCCACAATTACTTGACACTTTATGATATCGTAAATATGCTGTTGCAGCTATGTGCCGTATATAGATGCTTTAATTAAACTACCAGATGTAACGTCATGTCATCTTTAAACCCCAGTCGGTATCCGAAATAGACCGATTATTGATTGCATCAATTAGCGAGTCGATTCTCTAATTAAATTCGGTTATTAAAAAACGCAAATCATTAAACCTCATTAAATTTCTTAGCTGACTTTCGTTCTATATTTATATTTGATTACAAACTAAGCATTGAACTATTGAATGCATGCTCACAGTAGGAAAGAAATTAATTAAGATATACAGTATACAAACTCACAAAGAATAAAGTACGGTATAAAAGTTTTAACATTTAACTTTTCTGAAAAGCTATTTTAAATGGAATGAAAAATATATTTGAACTTCAAATACATCTCAACGTAAGCTCCACGTTTACGAGTAAATATTGTAAAAATGTAAGTATGAATGCAAAACATACTCTGAACTTGAACAAATTAATATTTTCATAATACATTTAAGTGAGTAATAAAATATAGCTTTTGCTCATATTTCTAAAGCAATATTGATTGAATTAACTTAAAATACTTTCATAAGCATGATTTAAATATTTAGTATGAATCTTAATTCATACATGCATGTAGAGGTTTCATTAGATTTAATGTTACTATGATTATACATAGTAATGCCTAGATGAACGTTCTAAAATATTTTAACAGGAACAGTAAAAGTTCCACATTAAAATCCTAAACTTAGATCGTCAAGAATTACACACGAGTATATACTTAAAGCTCATATTTTTGATTTTCAAAGGTAATTTTCTCTTTGAATCTAATATCATTGTTTGGTCGCTACGAACACGTGCGTTTAATATGGAAGATGAATATTTTTCATCGTTGTTGTTTGTAGTTTCATACCAAAATGTACCATAATACTTCGTGCATGGAGATCCTTGTACTGTATTTAGAGCTTGGGAAATTGCCCTTAGCACTGCCCAAAAGTGCATTCGCAGCGATCGATACAGGAACAGGCTAGACATTTAAACGCTGCAAAATGTCGACTGTACCTACGTGAAGCAACAATTTTGCGAAAATGGTTGCCATAGAGTTGATTAGGTGAAAATTTGTTGGTTCCCGAATGCCCGTGAATGTGCATTGAGAGAATTGGGAGTTGTGGTTGGATGCAAAGCGTAAACTTTACAAAAGGCTTTCTCGGCGAGGGATTAAAATTCATTAGTTCTACCGAGGGAGGTTTGAAAAGCTGCATTTAATGAAGGTCCCTGATGCAAACCACTGGTTCATGTGGCCTCAGTGCGAAATATATGGAACGCATCATTTATTTTAAATTTGATTAAAGAGAAGATGCATGCGTTTAGGAAAATTCAGTAGATGTTTTATTTTTAGATAACGTTGTAGGTAAACAAACTATCTTACTCTGTTTGCACAAACTATTTTATAAATTGGGGTTGAGCTTTTAAGTAATATGTAAAGGGGTTAAGTGATCGTTAGGCTCTGTTTGTCTTTTAAAAAATAACACGTGAAACTAATCAAGTGCATGAACAGAAAACTTGCACACAGTTGACAAAATAGAAAAATCCAACGTAGAGGTGGTAGAAATTACGTAATACAGCGCCGCAAAAACTGTAAAATCGAACAAAAAACATGCAATTCCCGAAATTGCACTAATAACAGTAAATAAATATTTTAAGTTGAATCCCAAAACGACGGTTAAGTAATGTTTATTTTGATACAAATTAATGAAGATCTGGTGGGTTATTTAATTTGTAATTGACTCAGCGTTGCATTTATCGATTAAAGACAAAATTCTGTTTACAACAAACTGTACATAAAATTCTAATTCCAGTTTTTGTGTGGGCAATTAACGCAAAGTTAGTAAAAGAAAAATTATTTATGAATTCAATATCTTTTGAATGTTTAACAGAGCGTAGACTATCTTCAATAAAAGTTAATTTCCCCATAGAAAATATGTTTTATCTTTTGTGACGTTCTTATTTGCAGAACTGTCTTTATCATTTAGACTAATATAATATCAAAGCTAGTTTATATTTAAAATTCGTGGTAACCATATAAAGTAAACGTTATATTTTCTCCAGAAGGGATATAATGTCTCCAGTGTTTAGCTCTGTTCCTTCCCTGAGCTATTAACTTAATAAGTCTTTCGGTTTTATTAACTTAACAGAGTAGATTTATGATGTCACCACCCCCTTCCTCAGAACAAAATCGAGATTGTCTCTATGGACTTAAAAACGAAATAAATTGATATTTTCAAAGCAAACTTTGTTACGACCCCGCTAAAATTTAAGACGATAATCTGGTCAAATAAAGAAACGAGTTTGAAGTGAAAGAAATGTGCAAAATGTTCCAGTCTCTTTTGGCTCGTGCATATTAGCTTTAACCATGTGTATATATACATTACATGTAGATGTATTGTTAATTTTAATGAAAGGAGCACATCAAGGACCGTTAGTTTATACGTTTCTTTGCTAGGCCATACTCAATCTGTATTGTTTAGCATTTCGAAAAGGAATTTTAATAAATGTCCCTAAGGTGATGAGTAAAATGAAACAAAATCTATGGGAGGAAATTCGCATGATAAGTTAACAATGAAAACTGACAATCATGGAAAATGCTTTTCCTTCGAACAATATCCACGTACATGTACTGTACTTTGGCAGACCTAAAGCAAAATAAAACGAATTTGCGCAAGCCTTAATTCAATTTTTGCTCAATATCCTGACATAAACGCAGATACTTTATATAGGTTCTTTTATACCCAGCGTCGTGCGTGGCATTACAGACTTCAACGAAACAATTTAAATTGACGCAAAGTAAATAAATGCAAATGAGGTAGAAAGTCGATTTTTTTCCAGAGATAAACTGCTTCCACGAATATTTAATTTGGAATGACAAGAAATGGAATAATTCAATCTTAAGGGGAAAACGAATGATGCAGAACTCTTCGCACCGATCTAATGAAAAAGTCAACTTTTCTAGTTTTTGTTGCCCTAAACCTAAACTTACAATGATAGAAATTCATGAAAGCAATCCCTTTTATAATTAACATTTACAACCGAACATATATTCCCAAATGAATAAGAACGCTTCATCTGCTATTCGTTTAAAGTTCACGAATAAATATGATACCGAGACTTGTTCTGAGAAACTGCACTCCATTTTCAAAGAAAACACAGCTGGCTCGTTTTTTTGCAGAGACAATGTTATGGATAAAAACTCCGACCAAATTTAATTTGGTCTGAACATTTTAACTGAAAAGTGCGGTTTTTTAGAGAAAAAAAAAACGTCAATGCGAAAGTTGTAGGTATTCAGTGAATCACATTATTGAAGATGATGTCGAAAGCAATTCTTCAGGTTCTACGGGATATTATTGACAAAATATATTGCAAAAAACGTTACGAGGTGAAGCTCAAATTCTGCAAGCTTTGTTAACTTTTATACATCCTCACAAAGCTTCTGTCATGCATTATAAACTAGATGGGTCTATTCTCCAGACCGCGCACGAAACGTCGAGATAATGGCCACACATAAATTGAAGATATATTTGGGTTTCAAATTTCGATTACCCGAAAGCCGATATCCATCCTGCATTATTTTGAAAGTATAAAGATCATTTTGGTCACTTTGATATCCCCTCAACGTCAAACTACGTTTGCATGCAATAATATGTCGAGTAATGCCACCGGGTTCTTGAATAAAATTTCACAAAGAGTACCATGTCGCCGATGCACAGCCTCTTCCTGAATTTTTTTTTCAGGTCCAGGTTTATAATGTTATCTTCTGCATTTTCAAAAGCTATTTCAGTATATATTAAATCGAGTAGACAGTTTCGCTGATGAGAGATGACATCTCAATACTGGCATCAAAGCTAATAGCAGAACCCATAAGCACTTCCCGTTCGAGGAAATGGAAAACACGAGTGACCAGTACGACGAATATTAGCTCGAAAACGAAGATATTGATTCAACATTGTCTTTCTCTACCGGAAATTACTTCGGAGGTCCGCCTGAACATGCAAATAAATACATATATAAAACGATGTTGCGGATGCACTTGCGTTTGGAGCAGCACGCCTGACGGAGACATCAACACCAATATTTTTTTTAGATTTGATGTTAAATAGTGTAAAGTGATTTAAGATACAGTGCAAGTAGGCAATTTGCATCACGGGAGAAATGTTGCCTACATTCTGCTTTTCAAGCAGAAAAAGTAAAACGAAAGAAAGTGTGAAAAAAGGAAATTAAATTTCGAGGATTTTATAGAAACTTGCGTAGCTGATGCGGGCGCACGGGTGAACTCAAAATCCATATGTGCAGATAGAAGACTATCATTTTATATTAAAAATGAAAGCATATTAACAATGCTGAGAAGAGAAATGGACGAAGACGTTTGACCCATTTTGCTGTGCTAAAATGCATTTGAAAACAAGTGTAAATTGAAACATTGAAATACATTTCAAAGTAACATTTTTAATTATTATAATGGAATGATGAGAATATATGTTGACATGCAATGACAAGAATATATCTAGAAATGTATTTTAACATTGGGAGATAGAAATATACTTCAAAATACATTTTGAATTATTAAAATTCATTTCAAATACATTTCGCGTTATTAAAATGCAAAGATGAGATTTAATCATGTTGACATACAATGAATGGAATATATTTAGAAAATGTATTTTTTACACAGGAACATAGAAATGTACTTCAAAATACATTCTGCTTTATTAAAATGCATTTCAAGATATATTTTTTCTTTATTAAAATGCATATGTTTAAATGAATGACGAGAATATATTTTGGAAATGCAAATGCATTTTTAACAACGCAATATATATTTTGAAATGCATTACAATGTTCCAATCTATCAATATTTTCAAATGCATTTCTTTTCGACGTGGGCAATGAACATTCCAGATTCCATTGACTGTGTTTAGCACTGCATTATAACCACGTCGGTTACAGTCTGTAAGCAACATTTGTCGTCATGAAATTGTGGATTCTTTGGCATAGGTCAAAAAGTGGCCCTAGTATGTAACGACAGTCCATGTCCATAGGCCCGCATGGGTGACTGATAACAGTCGTGCTATTGAGCTATGAGCTAGTGCGCAGCGCATATTGACTGGAAATGGTGCATAAACATCATTTTGCATAAGTAAACATGATGCATCTCAGAAGCTGCGCAAATAACTATATCAAACTTTATTCCCCCATTGCTTAGAAGGTAATGCCTGTTTGCATCATAAAACGTGAAAGCACCTTATAAGAATGTAAACTGCCTTATAAAATATTTCAAATTTATGATTGAAGGTTGACATTTTATATCGTAACGCGGAACGGGAATGGAAGGAAAGGCAAATCACTCTCGTACCTAACGTAATATAAAATGGGATGAAAAAAGGGATGGCGGAAAGTTTGTTATTTAGAGTCTTCTAAATAAATAATTGCGCATCATTTCAAGAAAAAAAAAACAGAATCCAATACGTTCTTCGAGGCGCGATGTCGCTTTAATGTTTTATGAGAAAAACATCCCAATATATACTGGCGTTAATAAAAAAGCAATACCCGACAATGCAAATGCAAAATCCTGTTACGTTTAATACGAATTTTGGTAGTACTTTGAATGCATCTTTCGAAATAATTTTAAACTGATTTATGGCAAAAGAAGAACGCATATTCTGTGCCATTTTGCAACGCTTCGTGGCAACATTAGTGGGTTTTCTGTAGACCTGTTTACAACTACAGTATACTTATTGCATATTGCGGCGAAACACAAAAGTATTTTTGAAGCAAGTTCTTAAAATTTGAATAAGTATTCCCAATTATACCCGCAACACGTATTTAGAAAATTGCGCCGTTGTTGATTTCCATGCAGTAAACCAACAATTGCGGGCTTTTTATACGTTTCATGCATACAGTATATAGATAATGTACGCAGATTATATGTTTCATAATGCATTCTGCAGAATTTTGCATCGGAATAAAAATTTCATACAATTTCCAAGATGCTTTTCTGCCAAAAAGTTTGTGGAAAGTTATGTATAGTAATATATTTGAAGGCGTGTATGTGATTAATAGTCGTAATTCATTTTAATCCTTAAGTATGCTTCCTCTGCAGAAATATCAGTCCAACCAAACGTCTTCAAAAAGAAGCTACAGAAATAAAATTCAGTGCAATAATAAAATTCTGAGATAATTATGCATAATCATATACACACGAACCAACATAATCGTTCCTTGGAAAAGAAATTTTTGAATGCAAACTGTATATATAATGCAGGATCCAAAGAGGGTAATTCATGCCTTCAACATGCATGTATATTGCGCATCAGTTATGCAATGTAGTTTGGGGTGCACAATGGGGGATAATAATGTGCATTCATTGGCAAGAATGATCGTAAAATAAAAATAAACTGAGCCAGACTCAATTTCCAGTAAAAGGAATGACTAAAAAGTTAACCAAACATACCGGATTTATAAACCTCTAGAAAGACTTCCAGGGATTTGAAACTAAAAGTGTGTATAAAAACTGTACAAAAATGAATTATTATTGCAATTCTGATGGTTCATTTTCGCAACATTTCAAACAGTAAACATATACAGTATGTATAGCGTGGGATGGGCGCTAATAATTTAACATTTACCAAAATTCTGTGAATAGAGAATTAACAACTATAAACGCTGCATGGTTTTTAATTAATGTGATTATGCCTTATTCATTGTTAAAATGCCTTCCAACCTAGAAATTTTCTATGAAATGTACAGTACATTGCTCTCCAAATATAGCAACCATGAAATACTTAATCTCAATGCAAATGCCTCATAACTATAATTTTAAGTTTTGTATAGTTACAAATATAATGTAACCTCATTAAGAAGACGTAGCTTTGCCCTATAGAGTAATATAAGTTAAATTCTTCATTTAAGAAAATTCCGAATTCGTATATTACGAAGTTTCGGCTAAAATTAATGAATTTTCGAGTGACCAAGCATAGACACTATGAAAAAAGATGCGTTATAACGGGGAATTCTCCTATAAAAGTTGCAACATCTTCCCATTCATCTATGTGCATGGGTAGGATTTCATCCAAACTGCGATGAAACTTTAGCTTTTATTGTTGAAGTCATTTTTTATCTGACTTTTTACGAATTGCTGTATAAACGAACAAAGTTTGACATCGACCCCTTGAGATTCGTCTTAACGAAGTTCGACTGTAGCGAGTGCTAATTTTAATCTCTTTAATTATCGTTCCTTAATTACGTTTTTTTTTTAAAGAAAAAGATTATTTTATACGCTTATCAGATTAAAATATCATTTGTACACCTGCACTTACAGTACAGGTAGTTCATAACATCGACAGCATTACCCTCAAAGTCTATACCCAATACGCGCATACTGCAAATTACTGTACTGTATAAAGTCATCCACTTGGTAGATTTTATAATTAAATAAATATTATAAATATCATAAAACAAACAGAGCGCATTAATCCCATCAAGAATCCCCGCGTTGAATTGTCGCTAGGTTTAGCAAGAATAATTACTAGTAGGTTAAAAGTTTAAGGTGCACGCTGCAAATGGAAGATTTATTTAATGGCAGAATCGTCTGTGCAAAGCAATGGTAAAACTTTCTGCAAACTATACATGTAGGCTATATGCTTGAAATGCATATAGGCTTATTTTAACTGCCGAGTATGCATGATGTCATACGAGTGGAATTTAGTGATCATTTATTTGAGACTCAATAGATACAGTTTCTGCATGGGTAAGTTATAGGATTTAATTTCGCTATAGTCGCATGCGCGCGTGTAAAGGAAAACATACATTTCACAAAAATAAATCCGCATGCCGTGAATTATGAACAGCGCCCTTCCTTTCGTTATATATTGCCGCGTGGAAATGTATTTTTCAGCATAATGCGCAATGCCAGCTTATTCTTATTTTTATTGCAATGTGCGCAGTTTGTCTTTTTGAAAGAATAATGAAAAGGGAAGCCTTTAGACGAAAAGGATTATTTATAACCACTCACACGAACACTTTATTAAAACAATTTTGCGAAAATAAAATAGGACTTGAGACAGCGAATAATAAAAGCCTAAAAATCAGTTTTCTTTGAGAATGTAGTTCCTGAGCATGCAAGAAAAGTCCGAGATGGATATTGATTGCTTTTTAGAACCACATCCTGGAGATGAAATTGTCCGATGTAAATGTATAAAGTTAAATTCAATGCTTTGGTATATAATAACGGATGTAAATTGTTTCAGGTCTATGTTCCAACTGGATTTGAAAGATATACTGCTCTGTACGAAGTCGGTTCACAGCGGATCAACTTCACCGTTTGGGATACTGCCGGTAGGACAACTTTTTACATTAATTCAGTTACGTTTTAATTGCGGCAACACGAAAAGGAAAACTTGTTGAAAATTCTACGAAATCTTGATCATGATGCTTTTGTAATTTATTTTTGATTATTGCTGGTGGACGCTAGTGCGAATCGATTTTGAAATACGCCATCTTTGGTTTACGCAGGCGCAATGACGTTTTGACATGGAAACTTCTATCTATATACAAAAGTCCGTGTATTCCCTGAACTGTTGCAAATTAGACTCGAGTTCAAAATCTTCCTTACATTCCCTGCATCAACATTTGGCTAATTTGATTTAAAAGTTCACAATAAAGACAGGAATGCCTTTATTTGAAATTTTAAGGTCTTTACATTGATCCTTTGATCTTTATTTGAAATGAAACTCCCAAAACGAAACTTGCAAGCATAGAAATAGCATTAAAGAGGATTTGTACAGCATTTAACCCGACTCTGTCAATAAGACCGATCAAAACATAAATGGCTTAAAAGATACACTAACTTAGTGGCGATTCCTCTTTTAAATCCTTATACGATGATACGTCTGTATAAGTACGTGAAGAGATTTATAAATGAAAGATTATTACTGCCTATACATGTATACATGTATATGGACGCTGCAAAGATATTCACGAAACCTGATCTTATCATAAAATCTATTCCACAATTCCTATACCATTTGTACAAAATTCCTTTCATAAACAAAAATTAAATGACTAACTAAAACAAATTATTTTCCTGCAAATGATTCATTTGCAATGATTTTTGCAATTATATATCGAACACATACATATAACATATACAGTATACAGTTCTAATATCACTCCGACTGTTTGGAATGTTTATTACTTCACGCGTGCCAAAGAATGGATTTTAGCATTACATGCTTTCTTACACAAAAACCACCATACAGTAAGATTGGGTTACATGAATGTGCATGTACACTGTAAAAACACTGTCTGAATTTAAGATGTGTTTTCCAACTGAAACACTAAATAACCATTTATTTTAAGACACTTGCACCAAGCAAGACATGTGCCTGACTGTATACAAGGAATCATTTTTCTCACACATGTAGAGAAATGTTGCGCATAGCCTTGATATATTAGAATTCCAAAAGATCATCGTATCCAATCTCCAACAAACTTAATATATTCACATCAGATGCCTACGAAAATGTCACTGAAATGAAAATACTTTCTTCCATTATTTCATACATGTATAGCGGAAGACAAATTCACAAATGAATTTGCCATTAAAATTGCATGAACCATTATGGTCAAAATGGAGATAATGTATGCAAATATTGCTCGGATACTGTTAGAATTTTTATATACAATTTATACGCGTACCAAAGAATGGATTTTATAACATTCAATGTTTTCTTGCACAATAACTTCCATTAAAGTAGAGATTCGGTTACATCAATGCTTTGTCAAAATATCCACAAGTATATTTTGTGCATATCTTTGATATTTCAGAAATCCAAAGGAACTCCGTATCCAATATCCAAACAAATGCATTAGATATCACATATACGAAAATGCCCATATCCACGAAAGTTAAGAGCACATTGGATGCCTATACGACAATTTCACTAAAATGAAAATACTTTTTTCCAGCATTTCATATAGCTGAAATATTCGTCTTATATACCGAGTATAGTCATCGAAATCGCTCATTATAGAACGCCATCAGTCATTTCGATTCAAAAGCAACATAATAGCACGTGGGAAACGCTTTTCCGAAAACTTCCACAAAGCGCATTTGGTGTGATGGGAAATTGGTGGAGCAACTATAGACCATTCGGGCCTAAAATCCATTCCGAAAGACGCGAGAGAAAAATATCCCTTCAGTCAGCCCTATCAAGGAGAAAATGATGGAGACCACCGAACTTAATAGAGATATGAATTGCACTCTCAGGGCCCGGCTGCAACTATATTTGCCCCGAGTAAATATTTTACCAAAGTCGCTTCCATGGAAATAGTAATGGATAAAATTCCCCGAGCAACATTTACGTACTGTAAACATTTCTTAAAGCTGGCTGATATCGCCGAAAGGCGAGTAAATCATGGGAAATAGAGAGAACTTCGCTATATCCGGTATAAAAAACGGCAGCGATTAGAGGTATACACATTGGAAGTATATGGGGCGATTGAAAGTTTCGCTATAAAATGCCGACTCCCGTGGATTTATCACGCACAATGCTTCAGTTTTTTTATCTCGGTTGCAGTCGGTTTTCTGGGAAGTAGCTGCAATTGGGAGAGAGGAGGATCATTATAGAAATTCTTCATTGCCGCTAAGGCCATTCAGACAGCTAGTTTCTGAGGAAGCCAAGACGAGTTAATTGCGGTCGAAATAAAAGTAAAAAAAAATCGACCGAACGGATTGTACAATAACTTCTGACCATTCACTCGTTTCCCAATCTCTAATGGCATTTTGGTCTACATGAACATAAAGATGTCTCCGATCATCGGACATCCCCGCGTACTTCACCAGGCATTATCCTCGCAACGAATGGAGGGGTTCGACAAAAAATGAGGATTTCCAGGCCAAACTGAATCCAGGATGCCGTTAAAGTCCTTCGTTATACCCTCGGCGGCCATTAGGAAACGGCGGCCAGAGCAGATATATTAGCGCAAATCTCGCTGCTGCAGAAGCGCACCTAGCTTCTGTTCGGACTTCCGGACAATTGGCTTTATTTTATACATTCCGAGAGCCGCGTGCGGTTCCCCGAACCCCCGAGTTCACGAAACAAAAGACCAGACAAACCACAAGTGGGGCTTTTGGTACGGCCCGATGGAATTTTAACTCACCCGAAATGGCCTTTTAATGCCACTCTCGAACAGCGCTGCACGGCTTGAAAGCTGCGTGGCATGCATAAAAATATGACGTGTAGAGCTCAGCGTGAATCAAAATATAGCAGATGATCTTTAAAAGTCCATTGAAAACGCATTGTATGTAACTGCTAAACCCGCAATTTTAATTCAAAGTACCTTCCACATTTCTTGGATTCTTGCTAAGCTCATTTTTTTTCCTTCAACATAACATGATCGAATTATATGTATAAACTTTATAAAAAAAATAATAGGGTCATATACTGATAATACTGTGTTATCATGTAAAATAACTTTTTCCCATTGCTGGTACAGGGGTTAATAAATGTGGCGAAAAGGGCAGTTTGCAGAACCAAAAGATGATGAATGCTGCACGAAGAATGGCACATTATGCCCATACGTTATTTCCAACATGCCCCTATAGAGTAGGTGTCTCCCAAGTAAAAATTCCCATACGGTCTCATACGAAAATTCAATGAGACTAATGGGATTAATGGGTCCCATTAAAGTCT
>JAQGAO010000057.1:0-55963 GCA_034697705.1 Ommatoiulus sabulosus | reverse complement strand
TTTTGTTTTTAATGCAGTGTTTGCTCGATGCCGTAGCTTGTTCCTAACTATTCGTTGCTGTCTGAGGATTCGGCGAATTTAATTAGCGTACCACAATGGCTAATTGTTGGAGCTGAGTAACTTTTTGGGAACAAAAAGGTCCAAACCATTGGTTATTGTGGTTTTGAAATGTTCCCATTTATTATCCACACCAGATAATGTTTGGGAAGGTTTCATTTGGCTAAGTTTTCTACCTGAATCAGTCTTTATACTCAATACACTGTCTGGTCTATTGGTAATTAGCAGTTCCAGTATACGAGTGCCACGTGTTGGAGATTTCTTAAGCTGCTCTAGAGAATGCTCAGCAAGAACGTCTAACAATTTCTGAGAACTTAGATAAGGGGTGGAAGGCGTGTGTGCATAATTAGCCCAGTTAATCCCTGGAAACTTAGTCACCCCCAATAATAATTATAGGATCTTTGTTTTTAACAAACTGCCTGAAGAGCACGAATAAATTCATCTATATGTTTATAAATAAAATTATATTTTGGAAAATAAATATAATTTTTGCCCATTTTTGAGGTACATGCTGCAAATTACTAGTTCAGAGTAAGTTGCAGGCTCAGTTTTCCTTGTTGAGTTAATATCTTTTGCATGTGAAATAAATACTCCCCCACACCCATCAGTTCTATCTCTGCGGTAAACAGGCAGTTGGGAAAGAATTCTGCTGTATAATGTTCAGGAGTGAGCCAAGATTCAGAACCAAAGATGATATCAGGTGCCAAAGATTCAACTAGTTCTCTAAATTTTAATGATTTATTTTTTATACTTTGGCAGTTAAGAGTAATTATTTTGAAGCTTGATGATTTTGCAGTACTGATGTTAGTTTTGGGAAAGTACCCCCTTTTAGAATTTTCTAGTTTCCCTGGTTCACACGACCCACAGCTCTAACCAGAACCGAACCTAGAACTGTTTTACCCTCAGCATTAAGGTGTACACCATCACCTTGAAAGAAAGATTTGAAGTTAACGCTAATACAATGCACTAGATGGTGCTGGTGGTGACGTACTTGAGGCTAGGCAGCTATAAATAAAAATAGGCTGAATGAACACTTCTAATAGCATTCATGTTAATAACGTTATTTCAAACATACAGCAATCAATAACACAAAAAGATTTCTACAATGCTCTAATTGTTTGAAAACATTTTATTCAATACCTTACTCTAGAGTCAGTACATGGCACCCTTTGGCGGTAGGGAAACCTTATACAAAATCACAATTACATTATATTTCCCGTGCTTTGGATCTTAACGAAAAGACGGCCCTGCCCGTTTTATTATATGAACTATCCAACTTACAGTATGGGGGAGTCGAAAATGCTAACCAGTAACCACTCACCACTAAATAATATCCGAACAAACAAAATACTTTCCTGTGCAATATTTTTGCCAACCCTTACAAATAACACCATATTATAAGGCCTGGAACCGGTCCAATCTTTTGCAGAAAAAATGTTACTTGAACTTCTGCACTCCTAGATACATAATTTGTAACGAACTAAACATTCTCCCCATAATTATAAATATAATCACCCTGAGTCTCTTTGTGCAAAATAAAGTATGATGGTATGATATGATGATATGAATGTAAAATGGCACATTTTTCCTATATCATTCCAGAAATATATTACACAGCTCCCAGAAATTAACGCACCACCTTGAAATTGCCAATTTTATTTTTCTCTACTAGTTACACACCACTGACATTAATGCAATATTAACCGACCTAAGCTGTTGTGCATTTCACAATGGATTTTTGACAAGTTTGTCATTGTTTAGGGTTTATTGTGCAAGTGCCATTTTTTGGGTTGCCTGTATTGGTATGCCTGATTTCTCCAACATATGTTATTCAGCCTTTGTATTGCTCGAAGAGAGGTTTACACATTTGCCTTATTACTGATCATAATGAATAGAGATTCGCAAATTTGACTGCGGAGGAATGTGCACAGGCATTTGTTCTGCATGAGGTAGATTCGAGCTATTGCAGAATATAGGAACGGTTTGGTGTTGCCCATACATCAGTCTCCAGAATGATGCAGCAGTATAGGGAGACTGGTAATCATTCCAGAAAACCTGATGGGCAGGGCAGACCTTGTGAAATAACCTATGTATGGGATCGTATTCTACGACTTTGAGCTTTGTGGTAAATGTTTGTGCAGGCAAGATCTCTGCAGGTACAGCTTTGAAACTGGTCGCCAAAGTCTCAGCAAGGCTGATCCTGCACAAAGTCTAGCTCTAACCACGGACCACCAAAAAGCTTTCTTGGAATTTGTAATAAATCATGTCACTTAGTAGGAGGCCAAATGGAGTAATGTTTTTTTTGCATTTAAGACAGTGATAGACGCCCCCTGTATACAGACGACCAAATAAACGGTATTCTTTGTGCACTTTCCGACACACACAACATTGTACAGTGGAGGCTTTTTCATGGTAGGGAGAGGCATTTCTGCAAAGGCTCGAACAGTCATTGGTGCTCAATAATGTTCGTTTAAATGCTGAACATTATAAGTTTAACATTGTTGAACCACATGTTGTGCCATTTGCACCTTATGTTGGGCTAGATTTTGTACTAATGCAGGTTAATGCCAGAACCTACACTAAGTGGTGCAACAATATCTGGGGAAGGTAGGAATCCCCACAATGGCTTGGCTGGCAAGGAGTCCAGACCTAAACCCCATTATGCGTGCCTGGGATATCCTTGGTAGGGGTCTGAGAGGACATCCACACCAACTCATACTGGAGTATGTTGGATAACATCTTGCAAAATTTTGAATTGTAGAACGAGCTGGACCAGAATGACTAAGTCTCTTATTTTTTGTATGGGACGCCGACCCCCTAATGTGGTTTTCTGCGAAGTTTGACCCGTTGTTGATTTTTTGATCTATTTCCATGTGTAAACAATACAATTACACTGAAAATTGCTACATAATTAATGGATATGTTTATTTTACAAGACATTTCAAAGCAATGAGTGTATGTTCAAGTGGTGCGTTAATTTTTGGGGGAAGTGCATTTATATAAAATTATTGTAATTTTGTGAGCATTAAATAATGCAGAGCATTTCATTATTATTGACTGCATTTTTTTAAAAGAGTACAATCAATGAAATTTGTATTCATTTTGGGAAAATCAAACTCCCTGTTCATTTTATAAATGACACAAAGTATTATTTAAATGGTTTTAATTTCATATCAATCACTCAATTTAGTACTGTTGCCTTTATGTATTTAAATATTTTCTTTATTTTAAGGTCCATCCACTTCCATTGGATTTCTGCTCGTGGCTTTCGTGTTTATATTTATCATCATTACCATTACCTGTTTTTTCTTAGTAAAGGCTTTAAAGTAAAGTGAATGACTAAATTTATAATTGACAATTTTCAAAACTTATTTTTTGAAAACTGGCAACCTAGCATTAGTGAAAAAGGTATGATACTAAGCAACTATGAATAAAAATCGTTTCCATAATTTGTATAATGCCTCTCTCTGCCAAATTCTTTTTATGCAATTTATATGTATAATAGCTATTTGTCATTTTGTGTTAGTCTACCAACATTATAGCATTACGCACATATAAAACGAGATTAGACTTCATACATTGATTAAATTTAGTATGTTTTCTTTAATAAAAATATTACAGATTGTAAAATTGATTTCTTGAGTTTCAAATTATTGGTTGACCTTGCACAGTAATCAGATATAAAGATCCTGAAATTACATTGGTTCCCTTACTGATAAAAATAAGGTTTGCTACAGCTCATTCATTTATAATTATTTCTCGGTTTTTATGATATTTTTTTGTAATCTAATCATTTGTGATATCCCTACCTTTTCAACACACAATCAGATGCATCAGACCACTTGCATGTCTCCAGAAATTTTAAATGTCTCACCCAGTGATATAATTCAGTCACATTAAATGCTAATTATAAAGACATAACATCATCCTGCCAGGAAATGGAGGAGGGGCGAGTGAGGAGGCCAAGGGTAGGAGCAAGGGCATTGTTTATTGAGCTTAATGGCGGGAAATGCAATGGAAGAGAAGTGGCAGATTGTGGCGAAGGTAAGGGAAAGAAAACAAGGTCACAGTTGAGTGAGAGGGAAGCAAAGCTAGGCTGCAGCTTTAAAATATGGATAGCTGAATAGGGCAACTGGAAAGTTAAGGTTTGAAGGCAGTGGTGGACAAGCTGGGAATAAGGAGGTGCAGTAAAAACCGGTGCACAGGGTCCATAGACTTCAAATAGAAGGGGGGAAAGAACCTTAAACAAGGAAACCATAGTCCAACTTAGTTCGGACAGTAGAGCAATAAACGCGAAGACAGCCTGTCTGCTCCCCATGAGGTGGACAAGAGGACCCAAAGGAAGTTTAGATCTCTAATGAAGGCAGCACAGAGAAGCTTCAGGTGAGCAGAGAACGACAACCTACAATCAAGGGTAATGCCCAAGAAGCGCACAGTAGGGTGAAACGGAACGGGGGCATCTTTGAGGAGGATCTCAGGACCGGGAACAGACTGTGAAGGTGGAAAAGTAGATAACAGTAAACCATTGGCATCAGCCCAACAAGCAAGCCGGGAGACAGCAAGGTGGAGTTGCCTCACAAGATAAGAAAGGTGGTTCGAACAGCACAAGACATGGAGATCGTCAACATAAAATGCAGCCAGTGACAGAGGAAAGCATCGCAAAAACACCATTTATCTTTAAAAGAAAAAAATGTGAAGCTTAGGACAGAGCCTTTTGGCACCCATTGTCCTGAGAAAATGCATGTGAGTGGGTGGTGCCAAGGTAGACCTTAAAGGTAAAGGAGGAAAGGAAATTCTGGATAAATTCCATAAGGTTTGGTTTGGTTTGGTTTGTGGATTTTTAACGTTGGCCTATTTCTGCACACAAGGGCTAAACACCAACGCCATGGGATGTGTCAGCATCACCTCCCTGGGAATTTTGCCCACGAGGGGGATTTCCACCCCCACAAGAGGGACCTTTAACGTGCAGAGATCAAATGAGATCTACACGGGACCTCGGTTTTAAACTCTCATCCGGAAGAGCCGCCACTTAGAGAATTTTGCACATCCTCAAAGTTCTCACCGACCTCGACCGGGGAGCGAACCCCGCTAGTTAGGATCGAGAGGAAAGCGCGTAACCCACTCGACCATCGGCGCCGGTGTATTTTAGTTTATATTATCCGAGTTCGTGGTAACCGAAAATGTATAATATCCGAGTTTTTACTCGGATTTTTTTATCGTTGGGATCTCGAAAATACAGTAGTTTGTCGTACAGAAAATTTGTATTACTGTATCATAGTTTTGTCTATAAGCGAAAATTTGTATTATCTGAATTTGTCGTATGTGGTAATGTAATTCGGTAATGTGCATTATCCGAATTTTTGCATCATTTAAGAAAAATAAATAAATTCCTCTTGCGACAAATACCAGGTAAAATTCTGAATTTCAAAAATCGAAGCAGACAAAATCCACATCTTCCAAGATGGCCGACGAGTGGCCATCTTCAATGGAAGACCACCCCAAAATGTTTATTTTAAACGTAAAACTGGAGTATATAGGAAGAAACAGGGGGGCCTCGCTGCATGGGTGTGCCATCACAAAAACCCTCCAAAAAAACAAAAACCATTCCCACTCGAGAGCACTATCCCAATATATTTTATTAAGACCTCCTTTAGTGGTATCCTACGGAGACCCCCCTGGACCCCCTGGCTAGTATTATGAAATTCACGACACGAAACGTTGCTTCCTCTACGAGTCTATCAATCACAGTTTTTTATTTTTTAGGTTTGTTTGTTTTTTTAAGGTGAGATTCTCTCCATTCTTTGGCATCTTTACTAGCGCACTTCTAGGTTCACTGGCTTCAATTTCAACGATCTTCAAATGACTCTTTACACAAAATTTCGGGTCAAGGATTAGGACTGGAAGCGTAATGCACGGCTTTATTATGTCAACGCTCTTCCTCTAATTTTTAAGAAGGATCTGATAACAAATTCTTTCCCAGATTCCAGAAATAATTTTTAAATTGTTGCCCATTTTATCGCTAACAGCCGCCGCGCAACATTGTCCCACTCTTAAAACGAAGTGGCGGCCATGACACTTTCATTATAACCCATCGATTAAGTCATTTCAGAACACGTGCCGCGGGAAACGCACGCAACATACACGTATGCAACCGGAAGCGTTCGCAACGTCACGTGCAGCCGGCACGTTGCTCAACAAGTCACGTGCTGTCAGAAGCGTTCCCAACACGTCACGTGCCGCCGGATGCGTTTCCAACACGTCACGTGCCGCCGGAAGCGTTCCCAACACGTCACGTGCCACCGGAAGCATTTCCAAAACGTCACGTGCCGCCGGAAACGTTCGCAACATTCTGCTTGAAACGTTGAAAACAATTTCATATTACACTATTTTAAAATTCATGAATTCGACTACATCGAGTCGAGGCCATTCCACTCGACAAAAATTCACGTGCAAAGCCTTGGCAAAAACGTAAACATTTTTCGAGCTTTTCATTTTCGAGATACGGTAATGCCTCTTTTTTGTTAAGGCGAATTTAATGGACTTCCGCAACTTTGACCACTTTTTAACATTAGCGAATAAATTAACCCACATTCGCGCATGATGTACACTGTAACGCAACCGTTTGGATGTAATGGGGAGAGCCAGCTCATTTTCTGCATTTTCCCCCCTAACTCCCCGCTTTTAAATTGTTGTTGAATTTCGCGAAGAAAAAACCATAATTATTCGTTCATTGCCCATTTTACGTGTAGCAGGCTTTCAACACGACGCGACCAGAAAAATAACACACACACAAAAAAAAATCAAAGTCAACAAACAGCACACCTGGAAATATGCGCAGAGTTCAGTAAAATATTAAAAAACAAAAACAAACGTTGATTTCAGGAAATACGTCCAGCAAACTAATTGCCTCCAGTTTTTTTCCAGTGCTGGAGAAAAAATAAATAAACTAATGCCCTTTTAAACTCACCACGCTTCAAAAGGGTCCGAAATCTTGATTCGCGAAACAGCCAAAACGATTAATTACTTTTCAACCTGAATTCCTACTTCGATCGAAATTGTAATGTTGATTTATTTAAAAAAAAATTAGAAATGCGCGTCCGCTGTGAGCCTACGTAACATCTCCAGGCAATTAGCGAAAGCGCCTTTGAGCATCGTTAGGCACTGATTCCAAATTTTTAAAAAAGTTCGAAAATGGAACGAGAATGGATGATAAAAAAGCACTAATGGATGCGGGAACATCTGTGAAAGCCTCGGTTTTCGCACTTTGAAAGGCAAGTAAACCGCACGTATATAGTGCTGGGTTTTAAAGGATGAACGCTTTCATCGACAGATTGCAGAATTTAGCAAAAATCTTCCCAAAAAGGTAGAAAAACGGTGTCTGAATCACAGTTCTGACGTCATCCAAATTATTCATAAGACGTCATTAGCATAAAGTTATAGTAATGGCATAAACTATTCCTGCTGATGGGGTTTATACTTCAAAAGACTTCGAAAAACGTTCTACTCTTATTTTAACTCAAAAAGAAGCATTATGTTCACAACAGAATCCAATGACATCATTACAGTTTTGACGTCAGGCAAATTATCCATAAAACGTCATTTACATAAAATTATAATAATGGTATAAACTATTCCTGCTGCTGGGGTTTATACTTCCAAACACTTTGAAAAACGTTCTAGACTCTTACTTTAACTCAATAAGGAGCATTATGTTCACAAAAGAAACCAATGACGTCATTGCAGTTCTGACGTCATCCAAATACATGTAATTCATATGACGTCATAATAATGTTATAATAAACAAGTTACAATAATGGCATAAACTATTCCTGCTGATGGGGTTTATACTTCAAAAGACTTCCACGAAAGAATAGAAAGCAAGAATTTCACATTTTTCGTTCAAACTATAGTTTCAAATTTCAATTATCTTTGTTTTTATCAAGAACAAATCAATTTATCCGAAGAAAAGAAAAAAGATATACAGTATATATGCATTTGTATTACATAGGGAATAAGCCCTCAGTCGAGTTTTGTGCGGAAAATAATCGTGCAGGCCTGGTTCTGAATGGAAAAGGAACCGTTCATGTCAAGTTTTGAATGAACGCGAACTGCTCAAATCGAGTTTAGAATGGATCACCGGTGAATCAAATCACCGTTAGTGTCGAGTTCTGAATAAAACCAGTAGAGATCTTGATACAAAAGAACCGTTTAAGTCGCATTCTGAATGGAAAATAATCGTTCCGGACGCGTTCTGAATGGAAAAGAACCGTTCAAGTCGAGTTCTAAAAATGTTCTAAATGGTCAATCGGAATTCTGAAAGAAAACATCCAATTCAATTTAACATACATGTAAGAAAATAAAATTGGAATTGCCAAGCATTTTGTTCAAACCAATCAAAAACATCGGAAAACAATGCAGGAAACCCGAAAAACTCGCGTTTCAAGCTAAGCGCCCCCTGCCGGTTGCACAGCCATTTATTTTTGTAGCCTACATCACTCGGGTACGAACCCACTTAACATAAATTAATGCGAATAATGGGTCTTGACACGCATCGCTTTGTAATTGTTCGTGCGCTAATTAAGGGAGGCGTTTTTTGATGAATTAACGAGACAGGACTTTCCAAGATGGCCGCCACCGGGTCATTATCCCAAGCGTCAAAACCATCTGAGATATTAAGTAATGGCTTTTTAAACCGATTAAAACGAAGCTAGTCCCGCGTAATAGGGGGCAATGACGTAACAGGATGCGTCAGCAATTAACGGCACTTCTCATTCCTCATTGGGCTCCCGTTTCCGGTCCAACGGACACCATCTTGGGGCGCAGCACTCCAAATCACGATAAAGTCAGTACATATTAGAATACAGAAAATTGCTGAAGTACTGCTACTTACTGGTAAAAGTATCTACTGCTACGAATACAGTAATATTAATGCGATGTAAATATAGTTTTTTTATGATTTTTTTTAAATACAGGACGTTCCAAAAAGTTTCTTCAAATTAAGGAAGGTAACACTTGAGAAAAATGTTAACCAAAGATTCAGTCATGTTCAGCTAGGAAAATTCCCAAGATTATTCATTCATATCATACAGTATATACAGCACATGTACACAGCCAGAAAAAATAACAAAATTCATCAATCAAATTAGGAATAATTCAAAAATACTCCAGTCCCAAAATTCTTCCTTCATAAACAGCCAGGAAAACTGACCAAATTCATTTTAAGCAGTCAGGAAAATTGACAAAATTCTTCATAAACTGCAGGAAAATTGACAAAAATCTTCATAAACTGCAGGAAAATTGACAAAATTCTTCATAAACTGCAGACAATTGACAAAATTCTTCATAAACTGCAGGAAAATTCCCAAAAATTCTTCAAAAACAAGCAGGAAAATTCCCAAAAATTCTTCAAAAACAAGCAGGAAAATTCCCAAACATTCTTTATAAACAGTCAGACAAATCACAATGCACATGTACGTGTGTGAGAATAATAATGTAGCCTAATTACTGTTGCTGTGACCAATTCCATTTTGCTATAAAGTATTGATTTTCCCTATGCATGGAGAATTTAGGGACAATCGTATAGAAAAACAAGAACTAATTTACACTCATAATGCGTTTAGGGGAAAAAATACGGCATTAAATAAGCATACGAAAGAAAAAAAACCAGCAAAACAAAAAAATCCCAATTTCTCAATTTTAGGCCAAGATGAGAGACCCTTCGTCGCCCTTCTTAGACCATTTTTTTTTCAAGCTTCATAACCAAATTGAATGAAAATCCAACGCTGGACAATTGTAAGAAGCGGTCATATCACGTATAATAATAGTGATTAAAGATGGCCGCCAGGGTGTCCCGCTGCGCCCTTATGTACAAATTGCTTCGGGTCACTGACAGATATTCTTCTCACTCTGCTATCATTATTTTCTTAAAACCTATATTTATTTAAAGGGGATCTTTTAAGTCACGTTTGCCCTAAAGGCGCCCTTCCGGCTTAATGACCCCCTGATACTCCTGCAGATGAACACGTCGCAACCCTTCCTCCGATAGACAAATGTGGAACATGGGCCTTGGATGATGATCATATTGAAATAATAGATTTTACGATGCTTATCAGAAACTATAAAAGAACGATGCTTACGAAGTCAATGGACACGATGTTCCAGAATAACGAGGATCAAAAAACTAAAGGTCACGTGCGGAACACGGTCTATAAAATTTCGTTTTATAAAAATATATTAATATTAAATAAAATTATTTCTAATCATCAACACTTTAGATGATAAAAATGCCCCGAACTTATTTAATTAATATTTGCATTACAATTAATTCGCTCACATTATACAAATTTAGTATATACAGTACATTTATATTTATTAAAAATATTAAAATTACTCTTAAAATGTATTTGAAAAAATTAAAATTGCTCTAAAATGTATTAAAGTATCAAAAATTGGTTTAAAATGTATTGAAATTATTCAATTTGCTCTTAAATTAATACAAATATTAAAATTGGTCTACAATGTATTGAAAATATTAAAATTGGTTTAAAATGTATTACAAATATTAAAATTGTTCTAAAAAGTATAAAATATTAACATTGTTCGAAAATGTATCAAATATTTATATACCGGTATACATAACAGGAAGGCATTAATGTGTTTAAATACAGCGATAACCAGTGAACATTTTAACCAATTATGCGAGTCGATTTTGCACACGTGACTTTTAAGACTGTTAAAGCGCAATTTGCAAAGCTTCTGCCGGAGTACCCTGCTATTACAACATTTTATCCATTTATAATCATGCCAAGTACAAGTCGATTTGTTCATTCATCAAACAATCTTGGCTGTATCTCGACCGCAGAGGCCAACTCGACCATGGTCACAAGCCGCGTTCTATATGACGCAAGACACGGTGGTCAGCGCCAAATCCTCTCCCACGCTGACCACTCGTTTAGTGGTCAAGAGCACGGCCAAACGAATGCGATTAATCGCATCGGCCGAACGTCGTTCATTAACGATAACGACGTGACATTTGCGAGAATCACGTTTGCATGCAAATGGACCGGTCAGCCGAGAAATCCACTTAGGACGATAAGCGGAGGAGCGATTGTCCGGCGTGTCCATTTCGGCGACAACGCAATCTCTGAGCGGCGATCTTTTGCTCGGGAAACGAGGCTATCGTCGTTCGGCCGCTGGACACTTCATCTTGTACGACAAATTAATGGGACGACTTCCATCTACCTGCATGCATTGGCTAGGGTGGACATCGGCTAATGGCCAGTGGAGCAGTGGGCCACACTAATATACCGAACTCGATTAAACTGCCCACAAACTACGTGGACTATCGATTATCCGGGGAGGTCGGAAAACGAAGTTTCCCGGATAATCAACAAAACCTCAAAAATTTGGTATGGATAAATTGTTTTTATGGAGATATAACGTCGTTATTATGGGGGGGAGGGGGTGAGAAATGTCGTTATTATGGGGACAAAATGTCGTATTATGCGGGGAAATGTCATTTTATGGGGAAAAATAACGTTTTTATGTAAAAATAATGTCGTTATTATAAGGGGAAAATGATGGAGAAAAAAAATGTCGTTTTATGGGAAAATATGTTTTTTTATATTAAAAAATGTAGCTTTTTTGGGAAAAAATGTCCTTTTTATGGGAAACAAAATGTCGTTTTTTGGGAAAAAATGACGTTTTTATGGGAAAAATCTCACTTTTATGAGAACAAATGTCCTTTTCATGGGAAACAAAATGTCGTTTTTCTTCTTTAGTTTGGAAAAAAAATAGTTTTTTATTGGGAAAAAGTGCCGTGTATTTTTGTGGAGGAGGGTATTTGGGGAGTAATTTAACGTGTTTTATTAAAATGCATTTTTGACAAAATTTAACCATTTTCATCAGATTATAGATTATTTCAACAAAGGCTGCATTTACAAATTTCCCTCAGTTAATCCGCAACCCGGATAATCGACCGTCTATACTTCAGAGGTGACAAGTCATCTGACAGAACTCAAAAATCTTCCATTTCTGATTTAAGACGGTATTAACGTCAAGCGAAATGAGCTGTAGCTATAGTCAGTAAAAACGACACATTTGAGGCAGCCATAGTTTCGGTATAACTAAATGACAGTATTGTCACAATCTACCCAAATATTGCTTTTATCTTACAACGTAAACTATCGAGTTGTATCAATTCTGCAGCGAAGGAACGACATCTTGTTGAGCTCCAATTGGCCCGAGGAAGTCCGAAGACCCAGTCTGAGAACTTCCTGTTCGCTCAAGAGAAATCAGTTTATACTATATCTGCACTAAAATAGAAAATTGGTAAGAGCCAAAGGGAAAGCAGTGCGAAGGAAGAAGAAAGTCTGCGACCCCTAACGACCTGCGCAGGAATCTCGTTTTCACGATGCAATAATTATGCTAAAGTCATTGTTCTAATAAGTATCATGCTCGCAACCCCCCCTGGCGACGGCGATGGATGGAAATGGGTTAGTAAAGGAGGGGTCGGAAAACAACGAGGAGGTCGACGCGGCAGTCGGTCAGTTGCGAGCCACTCGGACCAGGGCTGACCAGTCGTTTTTCGTGCGTTGAAAAACCCCCGATGCCTGCGTGGTTAGGAGAGAGAGGTGCGTTATTACCATGCGCCGACGAAAAGGTGTCTTCATTATTAGTTAAACAGAGAGGCTTATGGCGCGCACGCCCGGTCAACAAACAACAACAACAATGGCAGCGGGTGGTCAGCACGCTGCGTTTTAGCCAGCTTAGCCAATCGTCGAAACAACGATCCATTCATGAAAGCGTGCACGCCCGCGCCACCTAGCGCGGTTGGGATGTGGCTGGGAAATGAGTAGGCCTACTTTGTGGTTGGGTTTGCCACTTGACTAATTTCTCTGGTTGGGATTGTCCCTTGAAGAATTTCTTCTATTCTTCTATTCTTTACTCTACAGTCAGTGCATAGTACCATTTGGCAGGAGGGATCCTTACTAAGCAGTCTGGTCATGATGGACCATTTCTGTGGTTCAATGAGATTGCCACTTGAAGAATTTCTCTGGTTGGAACTGCCACTTGAAGAATTTCTCTGGTTGGGATTGCCACTTGAAGAAGTTCTCTGGTTGGGAATCTTGGGATTGCCACTTGAAGAAGTTCTCTGGTTGGGATTGCCACTCGAAGAATTTCTCTGGTTGGGATTGCCACTTGAAGAATTTCTGTGGTTGGGATTCCCACTTGAAGATTTTCTGTGGTTGAAATTTTCACACACAAGAAACTTTCCATTTATTTAACCTGTTTGTTTGAATTTAGATGTGTAAATTAACCGCTTTACACACCACCGCGGTATTATACACTCATTGCATGGTTAAGAATGACCGATCATCACCGATGTGAGTCAAACGGCTGGGATTTGGAGGTTGGATATACAAATCTTTAAGAGGTACCAATGCAAATTTCGCCCAGCGACAACCAGGTTAGGATTTACAGCCATCCCACCTCATCAAATCCCTGCTAAGAACCATAAAACACGAGGTTAGGATCAAGCAAGAGTTAACTATCCCGATTACGTTCACTAATACGATAAGAAACATGTAGTTAGGATTGAAGATAAGCGGTGCTACCCGATTAGTTTCGCAGACGGGCGTTCTGCTATCTGGTTAGGATCAGCAACGCACTCCGGATCGTCACGATTCGAGCTAGGTGCAGAATTTTCACCAAACTAGGATCTGATTTCGGGCCCTACCCATGCACCATAATTTATTGTTTCGTAGTTTCCAAAAGGTCATTACCCAGCGCAAAACTTGAACAATGGCCACCAGGGGCCCATCCGTTCCCACGCACGCACTAGGAGACCATTTAAGGAGCTTTATATTTGCGTTTGCAAAACTGCGACGACTAAAAAGGTTAGTTTCGTTTTTTTGTTTGTTCTCCTTTTTAATTCACGCGACGATGAATCAAGGTGCGAGGGGTGAGGCCCAGGACCCCCTTTTTCGGGACGCGCATCCTGTTCTTGGTCAAGATGGCCGCCGCCAGTGGGCGTGCGTATCAACGTCGGACATCTTGAAAGAGGAGAAGCAGCTCGTTCGTACAAATGAAATGTCACCTCGCGGTGGCGAATTTTAAAAAGACAAAAAAAAGACGACAACAACGACGTGGAAATTGCAATTACACGCCGATTTAAGTGACATCAAAAAGGAATAAAGGAGAAAAAAAATGCAACCGCCACGCCCCCTACTAACGAGATTAATTAGAGAGCAAACGCACGTACGACGTGCGCTTAGTCACAACTCACGCGTTAAAAGAAATAGGGAGAGAAGAGGTTGAGTGAGGTGGCTTGGCATGCACCTACAATAGCGAATAACTACGGTCGAACCTCGTTAAGACGAATCTCGAGTTTAAATCTTAGTTCGTATTATCAGAAGACAGAAAAAAAAACATGACTTCAACAATCAAAAGTAAAGCTTCATCGAAGTTTGGAAGAAATTCTATACCCCACGGATGTGAATAGGAAGGTGCTGCAACTTTTTATCGGGGAATTCCCCGTTATAACGAGACTTTGTTTTCATATTGTCTTTATAGAGTTCGTTTAAACGTAGGATATATAGCGCGAATGCTCGAGAACTCGAAACTTAATTCGTCTTCGCCGAAAATGTGTAATATTTGAATTCAGAATTCGTCTAAAACTAAGAAATTAACATTACTCGTCCATACCCAAGGACGGACTGAAAATGAGTTCGTACTATCCGAAATTCGTATAAAGAGAGGTTCCATTGTAGCTACTTGTCTGACTTTTCCAGTCAAATATTTAGCAAAAAATTATTTCCATTTTTTCCAACACTAAATAGGTCCATTTCAAAATGTCAAATTTGTCCTCGTATGCCCAAGGGTTGCGAAGAATTTATCATAGATGGCGCTCATTGCCAAAGCATCTCGTGTATAGACTGCTCAAAAGGCTTTAATGAAGTAACTTGACTTGCTATTTACATCCTTCATTAACAAACAGCATTAGCAAGATGATTTAAAACAGAATAAAATGCTTGCATGCATTTGAAATGTTACTTACGTTCAGACTACAATCTTAAAAATGCATCTATTTTTATTGGAAATACGTTGAAATAATTTTAAGACTAAAACAGATAATTTTATAAAAAACTTGAACATTGTAAGTACAAGTTGTATGTACAGTAGATATTACAAATCAATGAAAACACTCAAATGGCGTTTTATTAATTATACTTTCATATCTTTATTACTTTTGCTAATCGCCCAAGAGGCTTTCACGTAAAAACACTTTGACTAGCCATTTCCAAAGATGTATAAATCCTACTTCCGTTTATTAAAAGGAAGCCTGCGAGGAATATTCTGGATGTCCATAAAATAACTTTAAAAAGCACTTTGCGAAGACACGTGGCCCCGAAGGATGAAATCTTGCAACTTAATTCAGGCCTGCTGCATTTCATTTCTCTTCCGGCGACGATGTCTCCGTAGAAATGAAATGCGAAATAGAACTTGAGTACGTCCCCGAAGGTGTTTTTGAAATAAGCTATACTATCTATGTCTTTTGCGAATTGAAAGAAATACAAAATGCTCCTGTTTTCAAACGGAGAACGCATGACTGCTGGTACGAGCGCCACTGGCAGACGAGGGATTTTTTTTAAAGTTAATTCTAAAATAGCTAGATTGAAACGGAAAACTAAAGTTTCATATAATCGCAAATCGAACAGCAAAAACAGGTGGAATTTTGTTCTTTCTCGAAATTCTATTTGATTGTTCTTGTTTTCTCCAAGTTAATTGGACGTTCTTGTTTTTCTCTATAAATTCCGTGGGAATTTCTTGTTTTTCTACATTCTATTAGAATTTGTTTTTCCATATTCCATTGGAATTTCTTGTTTTTTTTTCTAAATTCCAATGGAGTTTCTGGTTTTTTTTCTAAATTCCAATGGAGTTTCTGGTTTTTCTAAATTCCAATGGAGTTTCTGGTTTTTTCTAAATTCCAATGGAGTTTCTGGTTTTTCTAAATTCCATTCGACAGGCAAGTCGAATGGTAATTGGAGGAAAATTAACTTGAAATCGCATTAGATAAATGTAATTTTGAAAAACAAGAAATTTCCATGGAATTAAGAAAAGAGAATCCAATGGAATTTAGAGAGACGAGAAAATCCAATGGAATTTACAGAGACGAGAAAACCCAATGGAATTTACATAGACGAGAAAACCCATGAAATTTACAGAGACGAGAAAACCAATGGAATTTAAACAAGATATAGTTCAATGGAATTTAGAAAAAAAGAAATTCCAATGGAATTTAGATAAAGCGAAAAGTTCAATGGAATTTGGAGAAACAAGAAAGTTTCAATGGAATTTAGATAAACGAGAAATTTCAATGGAATTTAGAGAAACGACAAAATCCAATGGAATTTCGAGAAACAAGAATGCCCAATGGAATGTCGAGAAATAAGAATGCCCAATGGAATTTCGAGAAATAAGAATGCCCAATGGAATTTCGAGAAATAAGAATGCCCAATGGAATTTAGAAAAACCAGAAACTCCATTGGAATTTAGAAAAAACAATAAATTCCAATGGAATATAGAAAAACAAATTCCAATAGAATGTAGAAAAACAAAAACGTCCAATGTAACTTGGAGAAAAACAAGAACAATCAAATAGAATTTCGAGAAGAAACAAAATTGAATGCGGATGGGTCGACTCGGAATCTGGACAAGCGCAGTAAAGGTAGGCGCGTACCTACCGGCATGGCACCCACGGGACGGACAGGAAAAAAAAATGTTCGTCTCATTAAAGGCAACGAGACATCGCACACCAGCTACCAGCACGGGACGCATCGGATCTCCGCAAATGCGGAGAAGTTCTCGAACACCGAACAAAAATGCGGACGTTGCGGATCGTACCGCCTACATGTATATGTCTGGACAGTCTATAGCACGTGCAATCTCTACTTGGAAATGCCGAACCTAGTGTGCGCCCCAACAAAAAAATCTGATGCGTCCGTGCCGTGCCGGTAAGTGCGCGCCTACCTTCCGCACTCTAGCAATGAACGAGCCATCACCATTTTTTAATTTCGAGGAGTGCATGGCCTCCCCTCCACTTCAAATTAAGGTAACGAAACGAGAAATGGCGAAAGTGCAACCGGCTCTTCCGTTGCGTGGGTCGGACAAAAGAGAAATGCTAATCGGTCGTAAGCGAGATCAACGTCAGATGAAAAAGGAGCGATAAGACCGATATCTAGAGATGCAGGCGGAAGTGAACTCTTTAATACCGAGGGACTCCTCTGGAGAAGACCGCGAGGGACGGAAGTTGCACGCGAGGATTCTTCTCTTCACGCTTCAAGATCGGACGATTTTTCATTTTTATCAAACGTTATTTTATCGTGATTTCTTATCAATTGTTAAGAATTTTTCTTTTCAGTGTTTGCATTCATTCATATATTCTATTTCATTCTTTTCAATTTTATTTGGTTTATACTTTTTTCTAATATATTCTTTCCAAATCTCTTTAGCATGGTTTTCATTTTTTCTACGGATACATACACACTGTGGTTCTTTAGAATCTTGTTCGTTTTTTTTGTTCATTCTATAGAATCTTCATTTTTAATGTTGTCTGATTCGTTGTAGAATCTTCCTTTTTAAAGTCGTCTTATTCATCTATAGAATCCTCCTTTTTAATGTAACTGTTGTTTTCGTTATTTAAAGAATCTTCATTTTTAATGTTGTCTGATTCGTTGAAGAATCTTCCTTTTTAAAGTCGTTTTATTCATCTATAGAATCCTCCGTTTCAATGTTGTCCTATTAATTATTTAGAATCTCTTATATGTTGTCCTATTCGTTTTCCTATTCCATTCGTTCTTTAGAATATTCTATTTTAACTTTTCATATTCATGCATTCTTCAGAATCTTCCATTCTAACTTTTCCTACTCATTCTTTGGAATCTTCCTTATTAGCTTTTCCTATATTCCAATTGACTTTCTATTCTCCAAACAGATCCGACCGACGTTTCTTTCGAATGATGTTCACCATCCGAACCACGGTCCCTGCTCGTACGTTCTTAAGTTCCGCGTCCATATCCGGTCATCGTGCCGCGCACATTTCGGCCACTTCCGCCTATTCCCGCATTCCTCGCAACCCTTCCAATAACAATAGAAGGCCTTCGATCAAGCGCTTAACTAGGCTTATGTATAATTCAAAAATATGCCCCCTAGGGCTTATCGTGTATCGATGGACGTTTAACAGCGTGTAAGACATCGAGGCCTGGCCCCCCGATAAAGAAAAAGACGATTTACGGCCCTGCAATCCCACGTTTTAATCTATTTTCGTGTCGGTTTCGGAGCTGAGGTCATTCTTGAACACGCGCTCCATTGGCCGGAGCGCCGCGTGAGATTCGGAGAGGAAAAGAAACAACGATGGCCCTCTCGCTCATGCAACTTGGGCTACAAGAGCAGGAGGAACCAGAACAGAAAAGAACATTAACGCTGTTGAGAGAAAGTTAGGATCAAACGAATCAATTTGTCAGAAAATTGCCGTCTCGTTGATGTCATTGTCAACTTCTCTGGAGGCTAACAAAGTTTTACGAGAAAAGTACATCTCCTGAGTTTCCGGGGCGCACAATTCTTGCCAGGAGGTAAATCGCACCTATGGTTAAAAAGCGACAACTCATTTTTATCATTACATGTATTAGATGCGTGCTTGTGCTTGGTAATAGTTTTCTCAGTAACTACAGTACTATAGCCTTAAGCTACGTCCACTGGAGGAAACAGGAACTTCTTGATGCTAATTTTTGCCACATGTTTCTGGAAACAAACTTCTGTAAGAACATAAGAACAAGAAGTTTCTATTAGTGCTAATTGTTACTACTTGTTTCTGGAAACAAACCTATGTACATGTAAGTATATAAACAAGAAGTTCCTCTTGATGCTAATTGTTACGTCCGCTTGTTTACATAAGCTTATAAGTATATTCAAAAACATAAGTAACTACAAGTGTTCCTGTATGTTTACTCAAATGTAACTTTATATGAAAACAAGTTTATGTTGACAGAAGCAAGTGGCAACAAGAAGTTCATCTGTTTCCTTCAGTGTGGATGTAGCTTTAGATATGTCGTTTTCAAACTGGAAATTGCCAATTTCTCAGTTGTGTCATTTATGAAGAAAACAATGGCAACTTTGTGTGACATAGGTGTAAAATACAATGCAACATAACAATTAAATTTGTCTATCTATTCTATAGGGTGTCCGAAAATTAGCTCTGTAATTTTAAATTCTATGTAAAATATTTGTTCAATGCATTGAGTATAGCCAAACAACATTATTTAGAAAACGAAACTCAAAGAGTTATTTTGAACAAAAGAAGACAGTTCATAGTTTACTGAAGCTAAATTTGAAAACATTAAAACTACAGTAAATAACAACTTCAATAAAAGCTATACCTTTGGGTTTTAAAACCCCCTGTACTACACGTTCGAACGCAAGGTTAAAATAAAAATAAATGCTGGAATGACCGTGCATTTTTATGATATTTAACAAAATTTACAACCAATAAAAGTTGGATAAAAAAACTTTCACGGTATATTTACTTTATTGCAGCGTGAGAATTTGTAATGTTGCGACATTGGAGGCAAGGAGTTTCCTGTAAGCATACGGCAACGTTGATATGCGCATATACACTGGGCGAAACGCACACATCGCAACCCCGCTTCAGTCTTCAGAAGCGACACAACTCAACATTTTTTTATCTTGAGATAGAACGCAAGTTTTGCTGTATGATAAATGCATGATAAAATGAAGTGACAACTGTCATTTCGCCGAAACTACGATGAGCTAAAAACCACACATCTGTGTTGTTTTCAGCTCATCTTGCTTGACTTATTACTGTTTTAAACCTGAAACTGAAGACTTTAGTTGCAACAAATCATGGAGCTGGGGTGCGACTTGATGATATATGACGTTTGGGAAAAATATTTTTCTTAATCGAACCAATATTTAGGAAATTATTTTGCCTAACGCTTCGTCCACACTGGATAGAGGAACTTTTGTTGCTAATTCCTGCCACTTGTTTCTGAAAGCACAAACTTCCGATCTTAAATACGTTGAAATAAAATTAATGTTCTTACCATAAGTTTACACAAAATCATGTTCTTACCATAAGTTTACACAAAATCATGTTCTTACCATAAGTTTACACAAAATTATGTTCTTACCATAAGTTTACATAAAGCATGTTCTCATATAATTTTACATAAAGCATGTACTCACATAAGGATACATTAGGCATATTCTTACACAAGTTCACATGAAACTAATTCTATTCTCACCTAAGTTTACAAAAATATGTTCTCATGTACTGTAAGTACCGGTATAAATAAAGGCGATGATAAAGCTATGTTCGTACATAAATAAGTAGGCTATACATTAAACATGCAAACACTAATTGTGAACAAACTTTATGTTCCCAAGTAAGTTTACAAAAATCGATGTTCTTGTGTAAGTTTACATAAAACTATGTTCTTCAGTAAGTTTACATATAGTTCTTCGCCAAGTTTCCAAAAAAGTATGCTCGTACATAAATTTATTACATTAGTTTGCATACACTTATGTTCTCACATAAGTTCGTTTCCTCCAGTGTGGACGTATAACGAATAGCTTAAAAAATATTTCCAAAACCTCAAAATGGGACAAGTTGACCATGAAACCTTTACAGAAATGCCCCCGTGGAGCTGGATATATTTTTGAAGTGCCCTCGTCACCATACATTGAGATTAATCTCCACAGGCCTGGGGGGGGGGGGTTTCAAAACTCATTTCGCAAATCGTATAACGAATTCAGTCACCAGATGGAGCTTCCGAATGAATTCAGCCCGTAATACCCATGATACTATTTCCACTCGCTAATGCTCGACCATTCCTGTTTTTTAAAAGGTTTTTTTCTACAACCCACTCGAAGATTCGGTTGTAAATAAAACCTTTAAAACGGGGAGGAAAGTTGACATCGTATAAATAGGAAGTAACTTTCCCTTGTAAATACATTTTAATGTCCTGCTTTGACCAATGTGGAGGAAAAAAAAAGAGGGGGATGACCGGGGGGTCGAGCTAATCCCCCAGCGGAGTCGCGACTAACGGTCAAAACAGAAACGCTGACCCCCGCAGCTGGTCAGTGCAAAATTCATATTTCAACATTTTTACGAGCCTTAAATTCCTGAGTGGATCGGAAAGGTTGATGTGGGACAGCTAGCTAGGAAATGCGTCAAAAGGGCAACCACTAAATTTACTGAAAGAACGAATGGAAATATAACAGAACGTTGATTTTTAAAAAAAATCCAATTTTGCAATATCTTAGATATCGATATCATTATTAAAAAGGAATCAAGTAATTTTGAGATGCAACAAATAGATTTCAATCTTAAAAGAAAACCTCAGTGTATTAACGTAAAAAGAATTGGAATTGTGAAAGAAAGAACAGGAGCGTAGATTTGAATGTTAAAAGAAGGAAAGAACAATAAGAAAGTTGAAAACAGAAAGAAGAACGGATAACATACATGTATATATAGAAGTTGATTTAAGAAAGTAAATCGAACTTAGATTAGAACGTTGAAAGAGTTAAAAGAACCCGAATGCTGAAAGAAGGAAAAGAACGTAGACCACTAAGTTTAAAAAATAAATGTACATCGCCTCGAATGTTAATAAACGAAAAAGAACATCAACGAGAACATTGAGAGGTCAAAAAAACGCCTCTTCAATTTCAAATTGTACGTGTAGACGAAAACTGGAACGTCCATTCCAATCAAGAAAATGAAAAAAAAAAGAACAAAATGAATAGTGAAAAAGCCTGGAATAAACGAGTAAGAAATCCGCTTAGATGGCAAAAAAGAACAAATCCATTCCAGAAGATCAGAAAAAAAAATCCAATTCGTCAAAGAGACATCTTCATGCATTTCAGGAGAAAAAAAAACGTCAACTCATATTTTGAAAAGTACTGACGCCCGGGGGTCAAACGAGTCGTCATAACGGAGGAGAGACACGACAAAAGTAACGGTCAAGCCATGCACAGAGACACTGACCCCCGCTGCTGGACACTGAGAATTTCATATTTCAAGATTCTTTCGGATCTCGAATTCCACGATGGACGAAAAAGATTTATTTGGCAAGAGGGGAGGGTGGTTGAGAAAGCGCCGTGAAAGGGCGAAAGGGGGCGTGTCCGGACGAGGGGGGCGTGGTTAGCAGGGGTCAGTGCCAAAAACGGCAGTCCATTTGAAAATCGTGAAATTACAATGGCTGACAAAAAGATGGCCATTTTTTGGGCGCTTTTCTCCCATACCCTCTCGTAACCCCCCTCGAGGGGGGAAGGGGGCAAAAAAAAAGAAAAAAAAACAATGAATCGTTGAAAATAAGGGTTGGGTCAGTTCTCCCGCAGGGGTACGCCGAGTGCACGTGCTCGGCAGAACAATGGCGAGGGTGACCCCCCGGTCCCCCCACACGGCTGACCTCCGACCCCCGAGACGCGGCACAGGTGCGTTGGTGTCCTTGCGCGAAACACGAGGAAAGGTCGAGGGTCAAGTACAACTTTCACCGTTCCTAAACGGATTAAGAGTGCGGAGACGAAACCTCCACGGGGGCGGCCAAGGACTGCGATAAGCCTTTCCGGTGGAAGTTGCACGGCGAGAAAGCGACGACTCCTGGGGGAATCATGCGCTGCACGAACGCCGAACGGCTCCCCACATCGTGCTGGAAGGTTCTCGTGTTTTTTACTGCACGTACGGAACTTGTGGATGTTTGAAATAGATGGAGAAAACGGGCGATGAGCCTATGATGCCTGTAGGAATCATCCTTGCAGCCACCCCGCTGAAACTGGCTGCCGAAATTCAATAGCAATTCCTGCGGAATTGGTTGACCAATTAAACCAACTTACTAATGCATTCCATGTTGCACACGTGACTTCACGAATGCCAAAGTACGATTCGTAATTCTGTCCTATAGTATCCCTTATAATTTCCCGAATTTTTTAATTCTCTTTGTTTTTCATATAGAAAAACAAAGTTCCTGGAAGAGGTGATTCCTGCAGGGGTCGAATATATATTCCACAGAATTTTCATAAAAATGTCACTCCTGGAACAGACGGTTCTACATTCTCCCATACAATTTCCAGAAGAAGTTTCTAGATTCTATATAGTTATCTTATTTCTAAATTTCCCTACAGAATTTCCCGAAAAATTAGATCCCCGCAGGGGTCGAATCTACATTCCACAGAATTTCCATAAAAATGTTACTAAAAGTTTCTAAAATCTATATAAAGTTATCTTATTTTAATAGTCTCCTACAGAATTTCTAGCAAAATTAGATTCCTTAAAGGGTTCGAATCTATATTCTACAGAATTTGCATAAAAATATAACTCCTATAGAGTAGACGCTTCTATACACTCTCCCATACAGAGTTTCCAGAAAAAGTTTCTAAATTCTATATACAGTTATCTTATATATCTATATTCTTCTAAAAAAACTTGATTCCTGTAGGAGTCATCACTATATACAGTATGCAGAGCTATGTCATCCTATATAGAGAATTTCCTTAAAAATTCTACTCCTGGAGGGGATGTTCCTATCGAGTTTCCAGATTCTATAACAAGTTATCTTATCTTCCCATATTCTCCTATACAGAATTTCCAGCAAAAAAAATTGATTCTTGCAGAAGTCGCCCCTGTATTCCTCCACAGAAACTCCATACAAATTCGATTCCTGAAGGAACAGTTCTTGTATTTTCCTACAAACTTTCCAGAAAAGATTCCTACATGGGACGTTCCTATATATCTTCTCCTAAATTTTCATGACGTGATTCTTGCAGAGGTCGTACCTAATTCTAGCTTATCTTTTAGAATAAAAAAAAATGATTCCTGCGGGGGTCGTTCCTAAATGTTCCTGTATCAGAATTTACGATCACAAATTTGTTCCTAATTTTGGACCTGTCTCGATACATCTTGATTATTTAAGTTGCTACGTATATCAAAGCAGGCTTGAGTCTTAATAAGACTGAAATTGTTCACTCTTAAACGCCAAAAATTGGCCATTTTTGGGAGGGGGTTCAGCATTGAGCCTACCTCTTTAATAATTATGAGGTGAGGGGGAATGCGCGTTGGCTAATTAACCCCTAAGATCGGCTTTTTATCGGACAAACGAAGGGGGCTAACAAGTGCCGGAATTATAATTAAGCTTGAGACATTTCTTTGAAATAAATCTAAAAAGCTGGTTTTTTTAGTTCTTACTTTGACCTACCTCGACAAATAAATCATTGAAAATTCCTTCTTGATTTTTTTTTTCAAATGAAACGTAAGAGGAACAACTAACACTGGCATCTATGGAAATATGGCATGTCCCATACATGGATGTTCAGTTACTTCTTTGGAGTGAGATCTCAGATTTGCCTCACATGCTCAGTTATTTCTTTCGATTCATTTCTCAGTTTTTCCCCACATGCTCATTCCTTTCCATCCAAATCTCAGCTTTTGTCTCACATGCTCACTTCTTTCCATCCAAATCTCAGTTTTGTCTCATATGCTTAGTTCTTTCCATCCGAATCTCAAGTTCTTTCCCTTAAGCACAGTTCTATCAATCCAAATCTCGGTTTTGTCTCATATGCTCAGTCCTTTCCACCCAAATCTCAAGTATTTTCTCATATGCTCTGTTCTTTTCATCCAAATTTGTTTTGTCTCACAAGCTCACTCCTTTCCATCCAAATCTGTTTAATCTAATATGCTCACTTCTTTCCATCCAAATTTCAGCTTTGTCTCACGAGCTCAGTTCTTTCCATCTACATGTAATTCTCAATTTTGTCTCACATACCCTGTCCTTTCCATTCAAAAAGTTCAGTTTTCTCTCATATGCTCAGTTCTGCCATCCACAACTCAATTTTGTCTCATATTCGTTCCATCAAAATTTCAGTTTTTTCCCACCCAAACCTCAATTTTGCCTCACATGCTCAGTAATTTCTTCCGAGCCAAATCTCAGTTTGTCTCATATGCTCAGTCATATATTCCCGATGCTAAAAACGAACTCAAAATGTTGGATGTTTTCAGAACTTGCATATTACAAACAAACTACTCCATCCAAGATAAGCACCCTATCAAACATGAGTTACTTTCGAACTTCGTACTTTCATTTTTGTCATCTTACCCGTGATCAGTCTCAGCAATATCATTCCGTCGTCCTTCATTTTCGCGCCAGTTTACAGCACAAGATTCTCGGGAAAAAACTCAAACTTTTTAACAAATCAATGGGATATCCCAGTCACCGTTGACCAGTGTCCAGCATCGGCCAAAATCACGCCGCATGTCCACCGCAAAAGTCGACCTCAAAATCCATGGGAGGGAATTTCGACGCGATGACACCCGGACAACAATCGCGATTATCCGAACACTTGAGTGGTCAGGTCTAAACCCGGTGTCCGAGTCCCGTCTACCAAGAAAACCTCCCAGAAATGCAAAATGTTAATCGATTGACAAAATGCACATTTTCACAAAAAAATCCTCCAACTTTCACGAGCTGCACAAACCGAACTGGGTAATTTTTTTTTCCAATAACCACGAAAATCCCAGTGGTCAAGGCACTGACCACTTGCGTCCAGTTGGCGCAAATAAATCCTTTGAAAGCAGTGCAAATCCCATGATTTTGATGGTTTCGGTAGAGAAGCACCAGCTTGACCAACCTCTGTCCAAGGATGAAACTGAGCAAGTGGCCCACTCTGGAAGAGGTGCAGGGGTGGACCCATTTCGGGAGAGTCCAAGCAGGCCGACATGGAAATTAGGGAAGAGGGGGCAAACGTCTGTGGTACCGAAATGGTGAAAAAACAAGGGAGGAACTGCGAAATTTGGAATTCACCCCGCTCTTGCGCACGCTTAAGGATTAGCATTTTGAAGGGAAGTTGAGTTGAAAGTTAAAACGTGATAAAACATCGGTTTTAAGTCGTAAATGTCGCGTTTTTCGCGCCGTGCCAACGCTTCTCCCTTTCATGATTTTTTGGGCAATTTTTTACGAATTCGGAAAATGTTAACTCGCGCTTTAATAACGCGTTCCAGGAGGTGAAAAATGTTCTCGCATATGTTCTTACGATATAAAAAAAAAAAGAAAAATAATAAGAATCATAAGGTACATGTATATCATGAGCCCCTCAAGAGGTGGGGGAGCTACATGGCTCTGGCCTAGGGTCCCGGGACGAGGGAAGGGGGGTTGGAAGGTCCGGCGTGGCGGGTCCATATAGATTTTTTATATAAATATAAAATTAAACTGACTAGATTTAGATTTCCTAAATTCAGTAAAGCATCATAACCTTAAAGTATTAGAGGTAGGGGGCCCCACCAAATATCCCGGCTAGGGAGGCCAGTTTCAGGATGTGGGGGCCATGATACAGTATATACAGTACATAACGCATGTTACTGTGCTGATAAATTATAAATATGACAAATTATTGACTATCATGTAAAGATGATAAAAATATATCTGTTTAATAATAAAATATTGGCTTAAATTCGTGTACATATTGGCTTAAAAAACAGAGATAACCTTCACTCTGAATTCGTAAGGCAATTAGCCTGTTGATTTTGCACACGAAACTTCACGACTGCCAAAGTACGATTCGTAAAGCTTCTGCCTAAATAGGCTTTTTTCTTGTTTTTTTTTTTAAAACCTAGAATCGCACGCACAAAAATTCGCCCATGTTGACGGGCGTTGGGAAAGGACAATTTTGCACATGCATTTCGGCTATCTGACAGCACAGAAAAAGTTTCATTTTGCAATGTTAGCAATCTGACAGCATGGGGAAAAAATCGACTTTGCCCATGTTGTCATTTTGGCAGCACGTAATCAACGTTCAATTTTTCCAATTTTGGGCATTTTGTAGAGCATTTCATGCTCTATCAAAGTTCTATTTGCCCATTCCGGCAGTCTGACAGTACGGAAAACGTCCGATTTCCTCCCATTTCGGAGTTTTGACAACACGGAAAACGTGCAATCTTGCCTATTTTGACATACAACTTTTCCAATTTTGACAGTCTGTCGTGTACGAAAAAGTTAGATTATCCCATTTCAGCAGTCCGACAGCACGGAAACGTCCGATTATCCCATTTCAGCAGTCCGACAGCACGGAAACGTCCGTTTATCCCATTTCAGCAGTCCGACAGCACGGAAACGTCCGATTTTCCTCCAATTTTTCCCATTTCTGCATTCGGTCGAACATGTCAAACTTCGATTCTCCCAGTTTGTGCAGTCTGACAGCACGGCAAACGTTCAAATCCTCCATTTCGGCGTTTTGACAGCACTGGAAACGTGCGAATTTCCAAGAATTTAGTTCAAAAAGGTAAAAAAGAAACCTTCAAACAAACCCAGCCTCGTTTATCTAGGTAACCACAGGTTTATCACCTAGATTCCAACGAGAAGGGTGTCGCACACATCTCCCCTAATCTCCTCGGACTGTCCATCAGCAAACTCTGGCCTTCACCCCTTCCTCCTTCAATTAAGCGCGACACTGGCACCGAAACGTGGGCCGCCCCCTGGCGAGAGCGCCACCAGGGGGCCACTTCGCTTTCAACGAGGCGTTAATTTATGCCGGCTTAGGTCTTCCGCCATCTTGCGGTACAATTCAAAGAGGAACTGACCCCCTCTCCCTTTAAAAGTGGGGGCTCTTAATACATTTAGTGGAGAGATGATAAATCAAACTTATCGATGTTGTCCATCGATGCGGTAGTGGTCAGCATCAATGGCGCTGATTATCCCCTAGCTGCTAGTAAAAAATGTAAGTAGAGGGGGGACCTCTGTCTCGATCCCACTTATTAGTTTTCGGCTTTTTATTATTATTCGGGGGTTTGGTACTCGTTTAAATAAATAAGGCCGTTTTAATAGTTTTACTGGGTCAACGACCCTTGCCGCCATTTTTTTTTTTTTTTTTTTTTTGGACAAACTTAAGTAATATCAATTTCGCTTCGTAACCTCTGATATCGTCAAATATTTGGACACGTTTCTGGTCCGTCTCAAGAGGATCTCTAGGGGGTGAACTGTCTCGACCTCTGACCCCTCCAAAAGCCATAAATCCACACTTGACGTCCCCCCTCTAGGCCTCCGTAGATCCCGGCGCCGCCTAGCGAATTTCCTAAGATCAGCGAGTGTTGCTCAACAATTGAAACTTTTCTTTTTGACCACTATAGGGTTCATCCAGAAACTTTACTTTCAACTTCCCTGACTTTTCCAGGTTTTCAAACCAATTTTCCTGACCAATGACAATGTCAAAATTGACATATGCCAATATCGAACATTTTTGAAAAATCGACATCGAATATATTCAATATTTTGTAAAATTAACTATTGACAATTTTGATAAATTTGAAAAATTAACAAAGAGTTTTTTTTAAATTTTACAAAAATAACATGAAATTGTTGTGAAAATGTGACAAATTTGTATCCGGAAAATGTATATAAAATTATGAAAATCTGCACGCTGAAAAGATTATGAATTTGAAAATTTATTTTCGGAATCTGTTAAAATTTTGCAAATTTCTTCTGGGAAACTGTTGAAAGTTGTACAAATCTGTAGGCCTACTCGAAAACAATTGAAAATTTGGCAAATTTGAGCTGAAAAGGTTGATAACTGTTGCAATTGTACTCGGAAAACGTGGAAAATTGTGCAAGTTTGTCATCGGAAGAGTTGGAAAAATTTTCAAATTTCTCCTCGGAAAAAGTTGAAAATTTACAAGTTCCCTGACTTTCCCAAGTCTGGTAGAACCCTGCACTAATATGTTCGTCTGTACCAAATTCAAGTCAGTTTATTCGGAGTTTGAACAAGCTGCAGTCGCAAAACAACACCAAAACATGGATGAAAATGTGTTACAACACCAAATATGGAAATTCAACAACTTTTCTTAAAGTTAAATATTTTTCAAACATTTAAAATTACAAACGAAACAAACACTTTAACAGACCGATAACCGTCACCGAAAACGAAAATGGCGCGACCAAAGAAATTGGTTTCAGGCCACGAATATAGTTTACGCAAACGCTCGGGCAGTAAAAGTGAAACAAAACAAAAAAAAAAAGTGTGGCCGGAGGAAAACTGACCAGCGGCCACTCCTCGGCCCACAAATCAAGTTGTCCTAATCGATGAAGTGGGTGAGTGAGGGAGCCAAATATAGGCCAGTGGATCCCCATGGACGTCAATGACCAAACGACGACATCGACAGGGGCCACTGCCCACTGGTCACTCTTCGCTGACCACCCCCATCTAAGCAATTACTCCTATCAAAGTTTTTAATTTTTTTTGTTTATTATCGCTATGGTAAACAAACGCGGTCCAGCAGTAGCTGACCACACCCTTCACGCTGCTTGACCGATGTCCGAAAGAAGCGGGGGTTCATTAGTAAAAAGACTATTTTCGAGTCATTGTCCTCCACGCATATTTCATATCGATAATAATACATGAAAACAATAAAAATACTTTTTTATGGCATTGAGACAACGCGCAGCTGGCCATTGCATGGACGTTGTCCTAGCTGGTCAGTATTTCATCTTTTTTTTTCTCTTCTAATTTCAGTTCGATGATATCAAATTGTTTTTATTCATCCAGCTTTGTTTCCAACGCTGTATACCTACTGCCTTTCTATTTTGCGAATTTCATATCCTCGGTCCATGCGTTATTATCATTCTTTCTTATTTGCCAACGTCCTATTTTCCATTTTTATGACTGTCCCATTTTTTTTCTCTTCACTTCATTCACTAAAATCAGAGTTTTCAACCATATTTCATATTTTATGGCATGGCCCTGTCATCGCGTTATTTTTTCCTATTAGTATTATGCAAATTTTGTCACACCTGTTCCTACATCATATACTGTACGTTTTTAACTTTTCCCTATTTTTCTGTCCGTTTTCGACTGTGTCTCAAATGCCCTATTTTAAGTTCCTGTTTGAAATTTTCAAAACTTTCCATATTGTGGATATACAGAGCATTTCTACGTCAGGACTTTTTAAAATTTTAAAAATTAAATTAAAACCACTAATTTTCACATATTAATTTTCAAAAACTAAGACCTTCCTAGTTTTAAGTTCATGAATGGAATTTTAAAAAACTTCACATTCTGCGAATATACAAAGCATACGTCAGGACTTTTTTTAAATTTGAAAATTAAATTAAAACCATTAATTTTCACAAAAATTCCAAAACATTACGTTCCTAATTTTAAGTTCCTGAATACATGTACAATTTTAAAAACTGCTCATATCGTAGTTTTTTGCGTATACCATATAGAGGGGGTACAGACTCAGCATAGAAGCATTACAACTGGCACTTAATTGTAGCAGTCGTAAAAAATCGCTAATTGGTTTTAAAATGTCCCTCAAGTTATCGCTGTTTTAAACTAATGAGTGCAGTTCTTTATCACACGTGACACGACTGCTAAAAGTGTTATTCGTAAAACGTCTGTCTGACTTCCCTAACACAAGCCACGTTAATAAGGGTTGAAACTTACCATTTTGGGACTAAACAGTACATTTCCACGTCAGAACTTTTTTAAATTTAAAAAATTTAATTAAAACCATTAATTTTCACAAAAATAATTTTCAAATGTGAATTATTATAAAATTTTGATTCGTAATCCCTTCTTTCTTTTAAATTCCATGCATACAATTTTCAAAGCCGCCCATTTCGTAGATTTTAGCTTATACAACAGGAGGTACTCAAGTTAGAAGCATTGCGAATGTCAGTTTTGGCACACGTGAAATCACGAGTGCCAAATCGCCAAGCTGTTTTAAACCAATTAATGCGTTCCTTCACTAATGCCAAAAGTGTCATTCGTCTAAAGCTTCTGTCTGAGATCACTATACCAGTAAACGCCACGTGAAGATTTTTAGCATGTTTAGCTAGCATGTAAATGATTGGATGTGATAACCCTTCAATGTGGAATGTTTTGTTTGCATAAACATAGAACAAAAAGAACAAAAAAAATTGAAACAATTTCCTCCTCCGATCTAATCAGATTTTCGATCTAAAATATATTCACTGACATTAGCTTACTTTATTTCAAGATTGAGGGTTACCCTACATTTTTATCCTTTGAGATTCTCCAAAGTTTTCGTACATTTCTCGTGCTGCTCTATAGTTTTATTTTGTTGATAATGAAACAAACTAAGAAAATATCCCGCTAGGTCAATATTACTTTTGAATGTTTTATTCTAATGTTGATTCTGACTCAAAAGCCTTTCAAATTTTCTCAATTCTTTAAAATAAATAAATATATACTGCATGAATAATGCAAAAGAAAACGTGAAATGAACGCGAGTCCCATTTTTAGTTTCATAATTGGACATACAGTGGAACCTCACTACAAAAAAATTCGCTTTATAGGAATTTCATATATTATTCAGCAGAATAATGTTAATATCTCCGCTTAAAACGAATTCCAAATTCACATGTTACGCATTTTCGACTAAAACCAATGAATCATCGAGAACCCATGCATTCGCACTATATATGTCACGTTAAAACGAATTTGAGATAATATTATAAAAGATGCGTTATGACGGGGAATTCCCCCGATAAAAGTTGCAGCACCTTCCCATATCATATAGGATTTCATCCAAACTTTAACGAAACTACATTTCTTATTTCTGAATATTTGTTGTCCGACTTAACACGAACTATGGCTTAAACGAACAAATGGTATAACGTCTCTAGAGATTCGTTTCAACGAGGTTCGACTATGTTATTATTATTATTATTAGTAGTAGTAGTAGTAGTAATAGTAGTAGTATACATTAACTTTTTTTTATTATTATTTCGTAGTTGAAAGGAGTTTTATTGCTATACCCTTGCCCTTTACCATACAATCGCCCTTATTTTTTTTTCCATTTTACCTATCATATATTTCAGAATTTTACGACTGCCCTAGTTTTTCCACCGTTTCATTGATTAAATCCAAGTTATGTATTACTTTTACTTACGCTTTTATTGCTGGCCCCATTTATTCATTTATTGTTTCATTTTTCATACAATTATTAATGCCTGCTTTTTTACATAGCCAATGCATTTCGTACGAATTGAAATGGAATTCATTCTAGCGTTTATTTCTACAGTATATGAATTCGTTTCATAAAACTAGTTATTCCTTTTTTTTATAGAACAGCGCCATTCAGTTCGCGTAGTGCGCAATATCAAAGGGGATAACATTTTAATATCGATTCAAAACATTCAATAAAATGCAATCTTTAGTTTACTACTAATTTTAACATTTTAATACACTTTTCTTCTCGATTTGTCTGGTCTTTATTATATTATTTTCATAATAATTAAACACGGAAATTCAAAGCAATACGTGCGAAATTCGTCTTTCAGAACATGTTCATTAGTGGAATTACTTTTAACTTAATATAATATGGACAAGAGCTCGTATAAAAAATATGCTACAGATACATAATTACAGATATATAATTTTTAAACCTATTAATTTCAAACTATGTATATGGAACACTCTGTGGTATGCTAAGAGCATCGTTAATATATTTAAAAACATCTGGGGTGCTCAGGCAGAAGTTTTACGAAAGATATATACTTCAGTATTATACGTTTATTCCTTGAATTTCAAATTAATATAACGAATATACATGTACATGTAGTATTTACACAAGAGCTCGTATATACAGAACATAATACTATTTTATAGAGTATATATGTACATTATATTTACCAATTTTAGTAATACATGTATATAATTTTCAGCTTATTAATATCAAAATATGTTAAAGTTGGAACATTCTAAGGTATTGCACTAAAATCAACGTTAATACATTTTCATATATTTAAAATATATTATATATTATACAATACACGTGTATATTTCAGTTATATAATTTTTAAATCATTAATTTAAAAATACGTATAGATTGGAAAATTCTAACGTAATACCAATCAACGCAGTAATATACTGTATTCAAAACATATCAAGGGTACTCAGAAAAAGTTTTACGAATGACATTTTTGGCAGTCGTGCAGTTACTTATTTTTAGAAGTGGGAGGGTGACACAATAACAGAAATAATTGCTAAAGTTACAAAACTACCAAATTCCATATTAAGAAATCAGACACGCATAATTGACGTCATAATGCGCGTATAACGCAATAACTACAGCAATATGAAACATTCCTCAGTTATCTCGCATGCACATGTTCACATATTATTCGTTCAAAACTCGACCCACGTACACCAGCCTATTTTCGCCCATTTCACCTATTTCTGCTACCCTCCGAAATAGATGGTGCTGTATCCGCATCCTATTCCAATTTCGTAGCGTCACTGTTGCACGGTTGCCGCCCTCTGATGGGCGAACTCGCACAAAAGGATTCATTAATAACAACAACATCAACAACAACGATCATGGTAATGATAGGTGTTCGCGTACCAAGTGCACCACACTGCCCCCACAATACACTGACCTCGATGACCATTAATTGTTTCTTGCAAAGGGTTGAGCCCGTCCCGCCTCTTTCGCTCCTATTTCTTTCCGCTAGAGGGCGTTGATGCATGCCGCGCGGCGGGGGGTCTGTCCACCCGCGCGCTGCGGGCTGAAGGGCGGCGAACACCAGCTGCTTAGTGGTCAACCTATGAGGTCAATGTGGTCAACCGGTGGTCCGTTCTCTATGGGAAGTTTCGGAGATAACATGTAGTTTGAGGCACAAAAACAAAAACTTTCAAAAAAATTTTTTTTTGCCTTTTGAAGTTTTGATATTCATTGAAGGTAACCTAAATTCTTACCTCTAGCTATTCTCATAAAGTTTTAGTGCAAATTTTTGTGTTCCTGAAATTCTTTACCTTCATAATATTTTACTTCAATGTGTTTTTCGAAATATTTATCTCACAATTTTTACCTAAACTTTACTTAAATTTCTAACCTAATTTTACCTCAATTTCTTTACCTACATTTTTACCTCAATGTGCCTCTCTTAATTTTCACTTCAACGTGTTTTTCTAAATTTTTAGATCAATGTCTTTACCTAAAATTTTAGCTCAATTTATATTGCAACGTGTTTTCTATATTTACCTCAAAGTTTTACCTACATTTTTAGCACAATGTGTTTTCCTAAATTTTAACTCAAATTCGTTACCTAACCTAACCTCATAATCTTTAAATTTTAATTCAACATGTTTAACTCGATGCATCCCTTTTCCGTAAAAATTAAAACCATCTTAAATCTATAATTTCACTTATATCAACGCTGTCCAAAGCGTCATGCGTAAAGCCTTTCTCTGAGTACCCCTACTGAATTTTCCAGAATTCCTCAACTACTGTAGACAATGCATTACCTCTGTCCAACGTCCATTACGTCTCACTAAATTCCCTTCCTACAAAAAAGGGGGGAGGGGGAGATTCTCATGATCCCATCCTACCCTTAACCCTCTTTCTTTTCACACCCTATTTTTCATTAAGTGTCCAAATCCTAAATCATGCCTCTGTTTTCCTCCAGAAATACCTCAGATATTCAACCATGGCCCCTTTTTCAACACCCTCCTGCATCTCTTACCCCAGACATGTTCTATATCGCTGATGACGTTCTATTTAACCAAGACCATCACGTGATGGAAGGAGAATGAGAGGTGCAATAAAGGGGCTGTAGGTTGACAGGCGTTTCCAGAGACCATTTCAATTTAACACTTCCCCCCCCCCTTCCTCCCAACTGCGAGGAAAATTTGGACATTTCTTTAAAATGAAACTAATTTCGATTTATTTGATTCCTTGGTTGGCGCAAAATGTGCTTCAGACTGTTTAAAAAGTTCCGAATTTATTACGTTACGTTCATGCTTTTATTACTTTTGAGCGGAAGGCCACACAACATGCCAATGCGTGTTAACGTGCCACTCTGCGTGTAGTAAAACACGCATGATTAATGTCGTGACAGTAAGGGTAGCTGTCAAACCAAGTCACCAGACGCTGTTGCACATCCGTGGGATATGGTTGAGGTAATAAGGTCACGGCTGAAGAGATACTCTGTACACCCGCTGGGTGGCGCCACGGCTTCTCTTCATCTTACCGGAAGTTCGGAGGCTTTACCTGCTCCGACCCCGAAACTGATTACCTTATGCTAATCAGGAGATGCTCAGCTTTGAAAAGACTCCAAGCGTGCTAACGTTTACAACAGTAGTTTTCCCAAAAAATGGGAAAAATTGCTGACAAAACGTGTTTTGAGACACTTAATCAGTCCTAATTTCGAAACGGATTAGCACGTGCAAATCTGCGCACCACGGACTTTAAAACGGCACATGCCGAACCTAACTCGACCAAGCAGTTTTTCCAAAAATGAGAGCAATTCGCAGTCATTTCCGGCAAAAAAATTGCCATTTTCGATCAGCGGTCACCTGGAAATCGATCGCCGTCTCGCAAACCAAATTAGCGCAACGCTATTCAATTATGAACCGAAATTTAGCTAATTAATTTTAATTACGAAACTTGAAATTCGATAGTGATGATGCCACCCGTACCTCGTCGGCAACGAATAGAGCGTCCCAATAATTTAGATTTGACCGGACGATCGCACGATACGCTTAACCGGTTCTTCCTCGTCGTTAACCGTGTTCATCATCCGTTTAATTGCACCGACGTTCTAATCGCTGATTAAACTTAATTGAATATTAATCCTGCACTGCCAATCGTAAACACAGGTTAATTAGTTGGAAGAAGAAGAAAGCCGACAGTGCACCATACTTCCGGGTGGCCGCCATCTTGGGAGCATCTTCGCTCGTGCCGCTTTGTTCAAAAAAGACGTCCGCGAATTCCTTGAAAATGTACCTACCACGATTATGCTCCCACCTATGCCCTAACTGATCATTGTAAGTTTGAAAACATAGAAATGTTCTACTTTAAAACGATGGTTTTAAAAACGATTTGTTGCGGAATTTCAAAGGACTTAGCAGAAATTGCAGGGTAGTAATAGGGATATACTCAGACAGAAGCTTTATACGAATCGCACTTTTGGCAGTCGTGAAGTCACGTGCGCGAATGGAATGCATTCATTGCAGTATATGATTCTTTGGCTTGAAACATGCATAACCTTGAGTGACTTTTTAAACCAATTAGCGAGTGGATTTTCAAACGATTTTGCACACGTGATGATATCGCAAAACGCGCCATTCACAAAATTTCTGCCTGAGTACTCTTAATAAGCAAAATCTTCCTTTACCCCCTTCTTGCGGACGTCCTTTTTGAATGGCCCCTAACTAACATTGCTATCTGTAACTTTCGTATAATATTATAGTGATCCAATTCGCACGAGTTCAACGCGACATAAAGGTCAGAGGTGAAAGGGTGAAACGGTTAAGTGCTCGAATAGCAGATATTGGAGAAGATATTGGTAATTTTAACCCGTTTTCCATATCAATAAATCAATCAACTAATCATAAATTAATACAAATATGATTTGAGGAGCATGTTTTGAAAGCCATATCGTGCAACGGTCATGGACTCATGATTTCACATTTTTATTTTGGCATAATGTAGCGTCAAAGTGGCGTCCAAGCTGGAATTCCATGTCAGAATACTTGTTTCCAAATTTGGAAATATACAGTATGATAAAATATTATCGCTTTGAAATAAGACTATGTGCTTAAATTATGTTTTGTTATAAGTGCCAATTAATGATTCAGTCTTGAGCAACAGAAAGTTCCTCACTCAGTTTCACACTGAGGAAACATATATGGTTTCTCCAGTGTGAAAGCACAGTAGTTTAATGTTCCATATGGATCATTTACAGCAATGGAATTATGCTATATATACTGTATACATGCAACGACACACTGGAATTGTTCACCTGTCGTCCACACTGGAGGAAACAAGAGGAACTTTTTGTTGCTAATGATTGCCAGTTGTTTACAACTGGCAACATTTCTGTTTCCAGAAATAACTGCTCTACAATTAGCAACAGAAGATTCCTCTATGTTTCCTCCAGTGTGAAAGCGTGGTAGTTTCATGTTCCATGGAACAATATGTCTTAAATGTCCAAATCTCATCTCAAAATAAAAAATCCTGAGTTGTGTCACTTCTAAAACGAGGGTGCAAAATGCAGAAGTGTGTCATCTACATTAGGCTTAAAATGCATTGCATTTATCTGTTAATTTTTTTAAAAAAATGCAAAAAGGTCTCACATGTATTTCATAGAACGCAACATTAGCATTGCCGGAATATAGGATTTAGCACGTTCGTCCCCTCGCAGCCCTGAATTGACAATGCTTTTCGAAGTAATTTTGCATTTCAACTCTTGACTTAAAAAGATTCCACAAATGCGAAAGTTATTCATTGACGTCACATTAATCTTTCGCCCAATTCAAGATGGCGTCCACCCAAACTTTTAATTTCAAATCTAAAGTAGGAACGTTTGACACGGGGCCATCTGGATGTCGATCTATTCTAGAAACGAAACGGGTCAGGGTCTGCTTTAATACGAACCCGGAGTTTCGATAAAAAAACAATGCGCCAATTATTTAGATTTGCAGCCCCATAAAACGTGGCTCACATTCACAATATTTACGTTTCAGTTATGGGTTTACGTACGTAGGTGGACCCCCAAAAATGTTAAACACGTGCGCTTAAACACCCGTAAAACCAATGTGGGTCAATGTGTTGAAACATTTCGATCGAATTATATAGGAAAACCCCGAAACAACCCGCTCGAAGGGGGCGCCCCGATCACCGAAAATCACGCCCCCTATCCGAAAAAAAGTTGGAGAATGAATCGAATTTCGAGAATGCAATTTCGCCTGTCACAATTAATCTCGTTTCGATTGAAAAATCTAATTAACAAGATCCTGAAAAAGCAGTCAGTCTCCCAACATGGAAAAAAAATTCGTTTGAAAGTACATTTTGTGTTATCAAAATGCATTTAATAAAACACTTATTTCAAATGTACACGGCGTATTTCAAGAAGTGTGCATTTATTAACGCTAAACGTATTCTCAAATGCATTTTCAAAATGTATTGTCGAATGCATTTTCAAAACGTATTGTCGAAGGCTGTTTCAAAACGTATTGTCGAATGCATTTTTTAAAACATATTGTTGAATGCATTTTCCAAACGTATTCTCCAATGCATTTTCCAAACGTGTTCCCAAATTCATTTTTCAAACGTATTCTCCAATGCATTTCCCAAACATTCTGAAATGCCAATTTTCCATACGAATTCTAAAACAATTACCAAACGTATTCTCAAATGCATTTTTCAAACGTATTTTGAAACGCATTTTCCAAACGTATTCTCAAATGCCTCTTCCAAAATAGGGTTCCATTATTCATTAAATCGCAAGCTTTCAACACGCATAGCCTCGTAAACAACGTATTGTCGTTCATCAAATAAAGGTGAAGCTCATTCAACTGATGAACAATTGAAATTCCAAGATGGACGCTCCTTGCAGCCCTAGATCTCATTTTCACGAGCGCCACCTGGTGACAAGACCTCGAACAACTGCTCCCATCTAGAATTAACCGCATTATTGCAGTTAATCAAAACGTGTTACGCCTTTCAGCAACAGCCGCTGCAGCAATTAGTCCTAGGTCTTATTAATTACGCGTTTCGACGCAGAATCAACGCAGCGGATTAATACCAATACCAAGTCACCTTGCCTCTCACGTGTTTACGTGCGTCTCTGCCCCCAATAGCCTCGCTCTGGGCATCGCTTAACCTCGAAACGAGGTCTTGCGGAAAACTCATGTTTTCATTCCGTTCGATCGAACTTATTTTAATTGGATTTGTCGAATTGAAATAAATTAGTCTTGTATAAATTACCTTGGGTTCGACATAAACATCAAGGACAATCAATCCATTGAAGCATTTGAAGGAAGACGGAAGCGGAAGTACTCGGGAGACAGTGTTACAAGTTGTTGTTTGGCTTTCAAAGAAATTTCAATGTTATATTTTTTTTTTCCAATCCGGGTGTAAAAAAATATATATTACCAGACATGTAATATATATGGTATACTGTACATTATTCAAAATATGACCATATCTGAATATATCCATACCTGTAGATATGAAATTGTATATTAAGGTCCGATATTCATCACAAATACAGTATACCGGTATGTATATTTTGTTTAATATATTAATAAAAAATATTTCAAATTGTATTTTTTTTATTACATCGCAAAATAGATACCATATATAAACAAGATGATGCAAAGTGAATTTGGTATTACAAAATGGTATTACAAATATCATATAAAATACAATCTTATTAATATATTTAGTGGATTTTTTAAATATAGTTTTAAATGTCTACAATCATTCATAAAAATATATTTAAAAATACATGCAAACACAATATTTGCCAATAACTTGGAATCCAATATAACTCGAAAATGTATTTTATAGCTAAGCATACATGTACGTTGTTACATACAGTACATCTCCAAAATGAATTTTCAGTAACCTTTTTATTACAGAAAATGCTTTTTCTGAAACGTAAAGTATTTATCACAGAAAATGCATTCTCAGAAACATTATCAATACAGAAAATGCATTCTCAGAAACATTATCATTACAGAAAATGCATTCTCAGAAACATTATCATTACAGAAAATGCATTCTCAGAAACATTATCATTACAGAAAATGGATTCTCAGAAACTATCATTACAGAAATGCATTCTCAAAAACATTATCATTACAGAAAATGCATTCTCAGAAAAATTATCATTACAGAAAATGGATTTTCAGGAACGTTATCATTACAGAAAATGCATTCTCAGAAACATTATCAATACAGAAAATGCATTCTCAGAAACATTATCATTACTGAAAATGCATTCTCAGAAACATTTTTATTACAGAAAATTCATCATTAGAAACAATTTTATTACAGAAAATATAATATTTCTAAAGATTTTTTTATGTTGGCAATCTTAACATTAAGGATATTATTCAAAGTTTTCAAGTACCGGTACCATACTGTACTTCACAACAACCATTTCTAAGTTTTGTAAACAAAAAGCACGTAGACGTGCATGGATACACATTTCTGAAATAAAATTGAACCAAGTATGCTGTTCTCATAGAATACACGAGGCAAAATTTCAGTTTTGTGCATTTTCCGAACTTCTATGATGCTGTAGTATACATGAGGTAAAGCCTGCGGAACATCTGGTATGAAATCTGTGTTAAATGTGGCGTGACGTTGTCAGGTGGAGATCAAAGAAAAGGCGCAGAAAAGTGAAAAATATACAAATTCGGCCTCGAATCCCTCAAAAACACAGCTTCGGGAAAACTAAGCGTCTTCATGGCAACGGTGAGGGAAATGGGAAATTCACCGAAAACGGATTAATAGCAATGCGCACGTGCACATAGACGAAGTCAGATCAAGCTCAACTTGAATACCCTACAGCATAAGCAATGCCAAGGAAAATACAAGAGGAATACAGAAAAACTCCGATTTACGAACTTTCAACATATTCGCAATCTTATACCAAAAACGACAAATTGTTTCAAGAAAGTGTAGGTTTATTCTTCTCCATGGATATCATCTGTTCGATGAATTTACACATGGTGGTGTCTAGATTGTCTCGTATAAGAAAGTTGCGAAAAACACCAGTTTAGAACTATAGCGACATGTTTAACACTCCGTTATTCGCGCTATTATCTGAGAGATACACAAAAATGTTTTTTTTTTAATAACTCGACGACAAATTGAGTATTTAGACTGTGTGTGCCTCTATCTGCCCCAATCAAGGACAGTGACATTTATGGGCATTTTGAGATTAATTGCACCATCAACTGTTCTTGGAAAAAGACCCTTCTATACGTGATATATAGCGCGACTAGTTGTATAAGTTTTTTAAATTCTTGCAAATCTTGTTATTTCTGCTATTGGTTTATATATTGTAAATTTCTATATTGTACCTTTTCTTAGGTAAATGGGTGTCCATCAAAAGGTCTTGAAGGTGAAAAAGTTGATTTGTGGAAAGTTGTAAATACCCAGAAAACTAAATGAGGCTGAGTGCCAACCGAAACAGAAACCACAACTGTAAACTGAATCCTTAATTATAACTGTTTGTACTTAGTTTCTGATATATTTTTTGATTAAAACGTATCACGTATAGTTCTCCTTCCGTTCAGTAGCTTTATTATAAGTTTTTTTTTAATTAAACAAATGTACGCAAATATCTAAATGTGTATCTGACAGATATAGCGCGGGCAGTCTTAGCCAAAAAGGAGGTAGGAGCAATAAACTGTTAATATCTAAACAGCCTTTGGGAGAACTGCATCAGAAGCGGAACCATTGAACGCATTAATTATACTTTTATTTTTAGAAATTTCGATATATGTTCAACATACGAACAAGTTTTCTGAAACGTACTGTGTTCGTCAATAACATACAACTGCAAAATGGCTCGTCTGCTGTAAGGGTGATAGACGAGTGACGGAAAACAGATGGCAACAACATCGAGCGAACGACAGCAAAACGAGCGAACAGACGCTACAATTACAAAACCATCGACCGTCACGACCTTTTGACCCAGCGAAAGCGAATGTCAGCGACATATCAACGAAAAAGGACATCTTCTACAACAAGTATTTCTAAAACCTTATCAAGTTATCAGAAACACTATGACTTAGTTGTCCATTCTCCTTGAGAATTTTTCGAAGATTTTATGTTGTAGACATAAAATTTGAAATTGTTTTACACAAAAAAATTAGCAGATGGAACTTTTTGAAACTAATACAAAGTTTTTAATTACTTTAAAATCAACTTCTGGGATATACCACAATACCGAATAATAGGTAATAGTGATACTGTAAAGAAATCAATCCGAATTCGCGATACTTATACAAAAAAAAATAACACGTTTCCTCAATCTGTCTATTTGTATTTACCCAAAAATGCATTAACGAATAATGCTTAAAGTTTGACTCCTCATTGAACCTCCTAAGATGGCCGCCAATTTCGAATGCTGTTCTACTCTGAGAAATTATCCTGCATGTTGTCTTATCATTGGTTACGGTTAGTTTTTGCGTTAACAAGTCAATAAATTACAAGATGGCGGGAGAAATATTTCTACTGCATCGGCTGATCAAGCGCCAGTAGAAACGTTTCTACAACAACAACTGATTAAATCCTGTCCTTGTTTTTGTTTCAACAAGTCCAATTTACAAGATGACAGAAGAAACGTTTCTATACTGCATCGCCTGCTCAAGTGCTAGTAGAAACGTTTCTACAGCAACAATGATCGCAACCTGTAATTTTGCTAATGGAGTCGCAGTTGAGTAGAAATATTTCTATTTCATGCAAAAACATGTTTCCATATATTATCAGAGTGTACTTCGAGTGAAAAAGAAAGATACACGAATGAGTGAGAAACGAGCAATTCATGTAGTGCATGGAACTACAGACTCTACAGTAGGCTATATGCCGTGTTGTGTACATGTTGTATACAGGATTCGCTGGCTACTACAATGTTTATACAGTTCTCCAACACTGCTTTTTATCGGAGTTTAGGACATGCGGCGTACATGTTTATCTTCTATAGGCATAGATCCTCGAGTACGATGATAACCCATAATTGCGGGCCACAAAACGCGCTCACCACCGCCCTTGACCTTTGACCCAGCTCGAAAACCTTCCAGGATTTCGCGTCTGGTCCCCAGTCATCGAATTGACCTCTGACCGCTGGCCGTTTTCCCTTCACTTCCCCGCAGCCCAAAGGCCCAAAATAGCGGCGGTGCTGCGAAAATGATAAGCCGTCCAATCCATCTTTCTCGGAAGATGATCGATTAGAAAGGGGCCTCAGGTGCGGCGAAGAGCTTTTGAAAAGGGAAACAGAAACAGGCCCAAAGCGAAAGACGTCCACGTTTGGCAGGATAATCCTTGCAAAACAAGGGCGGGGGGTCCATGGGCGCTCTTGGAGCCCACCACATATCGCAAAAATCCATTACTGGAGTGTTTACCTTCTAGGAATTGGGTAAACAATTCCGTTTCAATGCGCCCCCTCGCAACGCATTTTGATAACCTCTCCACAGTATCTGCTCGTACATTACGTCCATGATCCGGGTGTAAAAGTTATGTCAAACATGAAATGAAGCGTCGATTGTCTCATTACCGTGAATTGACCATGAAAGTGCAATGGCGGTCTAACCGTTTTTTTTTTTTTTTTTTTTTTTTTTTTTTTTTTCCATATCAATAACGATATGATAGGAAACGATTTTTTAAGTTCCATGGACAAGTTTTACGGCTTATTTTCCACAGGAATTACACGTACAATTATGTCAAATATTTGGAAATAGTTGGAACATGCTCGGAAGTTTAGAACATGAACGTTGAAATTTAACAAATTGTTCGAAATTCTGAAAAAACGTTCGACATTTTAGATGATCTTGGAAATCTTTGTAGAAAAACGTTGGAAATGTTTGAAAAAACATACGAATTATTTGGAAAAGTTCGAAATGTTTGCAAGTGTCCTGAATGCTTGAAAAAACCTTCGAATTGTTTGGAAACGTTCGAAAGATTTGAAAAAGTTCGAAATAAATGGAAAAGTTCGAAATGTTTGAAAAAGAAAAGGTTTGAATTCTGTGGAAACGTTCGAATTGTTTGGAAACGGTCGAAATATTTGGAGAATTTCGCAATATTTGAAAAAATTCGAAATGTTTGTAAAAACGCATGGAATATGAAAAATCAACCACTAGAAAGTGTTAGCTTGGCGGACATCTTTACGATTTTAGAAAGGTTCGACAAACGTTTCAAATGTTCGAAATAACGTTCAGATTGTTTGGAAATATTCAAAATCTTTAAAAAAAAGTTCGAAATAAATGGAATATTTCGAATTACTTGAAAAAGTTTGCAATTAACGGAAAAGCTCGAAATGTTTGGAAAAACGTGTGGAAAATGGAATCAACCGCCAGAAAGTGAGAATTTGGCGGCCATATTTACGGTTTTAGCGCAAAGCAGACCAACACAAAACATTCTATCAAAAGCACAAAATTACAATTCCAAAACTTATTCTCCTCAAGAGCGCTACCTCAAATTTTATCAAAAACCATAGATTATACACCTGGAATGCCAGAAACAATTGCACTCAATTATTTGTGAAAAATTAATAACAAGCAGAATATATTAATTTTTCACTTTTCTTCGTGAACTTCTCCATCGTGCTGCGCGCTAAAAACGCGCAACTACCGCAATTTGGTACCAATTCTGCAACCCCGAAACCTATCATCTTTCAATTCCAATTCCCTAATCCAAAATTCATCTTTCGCTCGCTTCAATCTCGTATCGAGTTACACTAAAATTCCAATTAGCGAAATATCTCTTATTTCTTCCGGTAAATGCTGCGACGCAATTGGTCGTCGATTTAATTTCGTCGACATGCGCAGCTTTTTCAGGAAAAAAAAAGTCAACTTTGCTTCGATGAATGTCACGTCCTTCCCCCATGCAGTACAGAAAAGTACTTCAAAGCACGCCCTTGGTCAGAGTATAAAGTTGTCCATTTTGGCAAACAGAAACATCCATTGTCCCGTAATACCCCGAAGTGGCTCCCCCTAGCCCCCGCCACCCCGAGCGACTCGCGTTGTTTACGCGTCGCTCGCTATCCTGAAACGGATCGCAGCCATGCGGACTGAGTCGAGAAAATTGAACGAAAACAGTGCAGTCAAGTGACCCCGACTCAAGGGTCCATTGGATCTAGGCCAAGGCCCGGGCTAACAGCACATTTTTACCCAGAAAAGTCAGCGCTTGTCAAGGACGGATGTGGAAGAAACGTTCAAAAGACAAAACAGCCTCCCTTCGTGAAATTTTAAAGCCGCCATCTTGACATGTACAACTTCAAAAGAGATAAGCGAGAATTGAACGTTTGCAACCGAACTCTTCGAAGCATTGCAACCCACCTCTTCCAAACATGGCAACCTCCTCCACACATCGCCATGAACCTCTTCCAAGCATAGCAACCTAATCCAGGCATCGCTACCTCTTCCAAGCATCGGAATCTCTTCCAAGCATCGGAATCTCTTCCAAGCATCGCAATCTCTTCAAAGCATCGCAACATCTTCCAGACATCGAGACCTCGTCCAAAAATTACCATGCACCTCTTGCAGACATCGCCATCTCTTCCAAACATCACAACCTCTTTTTTTTTAAAAAAAAACAAAAACAAAACAAAACTGAAATTCTTTCCTAGAAATGAACCTCACAAATTTGAAATTCGTGCGAGAGTATAGCCCAGACTATAACAGACAATAACAACGGCAACAACATCAAGGTTCTCTTCTGCGGGCTGTTGGCACGAGGCTATAAGATGTCAGGATGAGTGATACCAGCCGTCCGATCTTCAGGAGTTAAAAGATGATCCGAGGGCTCTTTCCGAAAACTAAAAAAAGGCTGAATTCTGAAGAAATGTGTCCTCGATCGCCCACGCCACCCGATTCTGGCTGAGGAGGTCGCGCGGGGTCGATGAAACAATAGACAATGCAGACAGCATGGCACCCAGAAAACCAGCTGCCCTGCTTTTTTAATATCAATTTAATAACATTTCAATGGAAAGACGGATGACGCCCAGCCATGCCATGCTCCAAACGCCAACTCGGGGAGGTCTCGACGAGTCACGAGCCAAATTTGTATTTCTTCGTGATTAAACAGGACATTCCCAGAATCTCGAGGCGATACTCGCCCAAGGTTTCAAGAGAAATAATCAATTTAACGTATATCGCACCGCCCCAAAAATGTTCAAATCATTCCAATACAAGAAAGTAACTATAACATTGAACATATGACGAACAATTTTTAAAAAAGGTTCAGCATGTCTTCAGACCAAAAATGCAGAAGCAAGTTTTGGAAGCAGAAGAAGCAACCATTACAGAAGAAACACTCATTGGAAACAACAGAATCAGTCGTCCTTAGGAAAAGGAAACAATCCTTGGAAAAAACGAATCACTTCTTATGGAATAAAAAGGACTTGAAAAACGCTTTGAAGATGAAAATGCTTTATAATGCCTTTTCTAAAGATGAATTTACTTTCTGTAATGCTGCCTGAAGCCGTTTCCGAAGATGAAAATGCTTCCTGAAGCATGCAGTTTCTGAATAAGAAAAGCTTCCTGAAGCAGTTTCTGAATATGAAAAGGATCCCTGAAGGAGATTCTGATGATGAAAATGCCTCCTGTAGGATGTCTCCGAAGATGAACATGCTTCATGAAGTAGTTTCTGAAGATCCAAAGGCATCCTGAAGGAGTTTCTGGAGATGAAAAAGCTTCCTAAACATGTTTCTGAAGATGAACATGCTTCATGAAGTAGTTTCTGAAGATGACAATGCCACCTGAAGCAGTTTCTGAAGATGAAAATGCTTCAAGAAGCAGTTTCTGAAGATGAAAATGCTTCAAGAAGCAGTTTTTGGATATGAAAATGCTTCAAGAAGCAGCTTCTGGATATGAAAATGCTATCTCAAGCAGTTTCTGAAGGTAAAAATGCTTCCTGGAGCAGTTTCTGAAGTTGAGTATGCTTTTCCTAGCAGTATTAAAAGATGAACACCCCCATTCTGAAGCAGTTTTTGGAGATGATAATGCTTTCTAAACCAGTGTTGTCGGACGAAAATGGAAAAAAAACTTATATACGACCAACGATGGGCGAGTTATATATATATACAGTATAGGTAGCGCTTGTTCAATAAAAAATACCGCCTGCCTTAGTTCCTGAAAAGTCCCACTCGTATTCCTCCTCTTTCCAATCAAAATATTGCAGTAATGCGAAAAGGAAGCCTTACCTACGACCACTTCCGGAAGCACCATTTCTACAGCCGGCAGTACGCAATCACGCGGCAACGAAGGAAACCATGGAAGTCTGAAGATGTTCTCTCTCTTCTTCTTCTTCTTCCAGGAAAATTAGGAGACAAGCGAAAAAATGACTCGATTCTCATCGGATTCACCGCATAGAGTTAGGATAATTTCAATTGCATTTTTCTTTACTTGAAATATATATAAAAAAACGCCAGTGACGTCACGGCGTAATGAACTAGCGAGGCAGCAAAGAGGATTAAGAGCAGAAAGATGGAGGCTCGGACGGGAAGTGACATTGGCGCGTGACTTAGTGCACCCTGGTGCCGGAGCCCGCTAATGTAGTTTCGGTGTCTTGTCATTTAGCCCGAAAATTATGCCTTAATTCGGTTACGTCGGCGAAAATCGCATCACTCCGCAAAGTGATTCGATAACAAACGTCATTCCGATGCATCGCAATGGCGATGGAAAGCAATCAGGGATGTCAAATGAAAAAGCGCCGAGGTGCTCCTTGGCCACAGCAATAAATTCCGTTGGGTTTGGCCAAGTGGGAAAGGGTTCAATTCTTGAATGTCAGCCTGGCTCGTTAACATTCGAATGCCACAATGCTCCGTTCTATTCTGGAACATTCCGATTGTTACAGAGAACGGTTCTAACTATAGATATAATCCCACGTTGAAAGAAATTCATTTCCAAGTTATGCAGTCAGAATGGGTTTTGAAATGCACTGAAGAGCTTGCGATGATAAGAATACATTTTAAAATGCATTTTAATAAACAAAATGTATTATCAAACGAAATTCGAGAATAAATTTTCAAGTGCATTTCCACATTTTAATTTTCAAATGCAGTTTCAAATTCTAATTTTTAAAATGCAGTTTCAAATTCTAATTTTTAAAATGCAGTTTCAAATTCTAATTTTCAAATGCAGTTTCAAATTCTAATTTTCAAATGCAGTTTCAAATTCTAATTTTCAAACGCATAGTTTCAAATTCTAATTTTCAAACGCAGTTTCAAATTCTAATTTTCATATGCAGTTTTAAATTCTAATTTTCAAACGCAGTTTTAAATTCTAATTTTCAAACGCAGTTTTAAATTCTAATTTTCAAATGCAGTTTCAAATTTATTTTCGAATGCAGTCACAAATTCATTTTCAAATGCAACCCAAGAGCCTACCCACATGGAAAGAAATGCATTACAAAATGCATTTGTATACACGCATTGGCGATAATGAATTTTGAAATGCATTGACTAGAATGGATTTTGAAATGAATTGTTGAGAATTTATTTATTAACCAATTTTGCCTGGGCGAAAATTTATCAACCAAAACTTTTCTTCAACAACAAAAACAACAATTTTCGGGAGAAAAATTCCAAAAACTATTACAAGGACCAGTTCTAACACCAAGCAAGACAAAACGTAGTTCGAATTTTAAAACTGCCCGTCACTATTACAGTTCGCCGTTAGGCGGCGCGTTATGAAACACCATCTTTCTCACGCAGCATCACCCACTCCACGAAAATTAGTGGCGCCACCTGTCCTCCCTATTTATGATTTATAACAATCGTCTATTTATAACAATCATCTCTTCCTAGAGAACGATGGATGGCCTTTGTGATGAATGACCACCGTCATTAATAACGGCCCGTCCAGCCTAGTGGCGCCCCCTGGCACCGTGTCGCGCCGGTCACCCTGTATCAGAAGCAAGGTCGATAATCGTGACCATGGAGGAACGATTTCGATGACGGATGCTCGTCCGATTGATGCATCATGGGAATGTTTGCGGCTGTTTTGGTACCTCGCAGGTATACATCAGAGGAGGAAAGGATGTAGTTGTCATGGCTACGACGAACGGGGCAAACATCGACGCGTTTGCAGTTTGTTCAGTATATGTTTTTCCACGGACGAGAGCTCTCGTGTGCGTGCTTTTTTCATCCAATTAATAATGAGAAATTGGCCAAAATGCCGACTTCAACGGACGAGTGCGCTGGTCACTTATTAGATCAGACACTAATGCTGTTAGCCTGCCAAAATGACGTCAGGTTCGAGAGTTTTACGTGCTTCAAAACGCATTTTTAGAAGTTGTTTCGGAACGCTTCAACACTGTCCAGACTGTGGAACAGCTCCATCGAAATGGAGTTATGTTTGTTTGAACGGTTGAGATATTGGAACATGGTGAAAGATTCTGTCATGGAACGTTGCAGATTCGAAGACAGCTATACTTTTCCGGAGTAGAACAGAAAAATTTCCAAATTAGAACGAAAACCTTTCTAGATTAGAACGGAAAACTTTCAAGATCAGAACCGAAAACATTCCAGATTAGAACGGAAACCTTTCCAGAATAAAACAGACATTTCCAAACAAAAATCTTTCCAGAATAAACAAAAACCTTTCCAGAATAGAACATAAACCTTTCCAGAATAGAACAAGAATCTTTCTAGAATAGAACAAGAATCTTTCTAGAATATAACAAAAATCTTTCCAGAATAGACAACTTTTCCAGATTAGATCAGAAACATTTAAAAACAAACAAAAAAACTTTCCATATAAAATAGACACCTTTCCAGATTAGAAAACGATTCGAACGGAAATCTTTCCAGACTAGAACAGAAAATTTCCAGATTAGTACGGAAATCTTTCCAGACTAGAACAGAACATTTTCAGATTAGAACGGAATCTTTCCAGAATAGACCAGAAAATTTCAAGATTAGAGCCGAAGAACTTTCCCTGATACAAACTTCGAAATAAATTAATGTAAACGTTTTCAGATTACAAGATTCAAAATAAGGAAATTCTCTCACTTTGAAATACTCAAAATAAGACCCTTTCAGCTTCGAAGGTTCTAAAAGAAAAAATTAGATGCGAAGATTCGAAAAAAGGAACATTTGAAGATTTGAAAACAAATTTGAAAAAGCAACTTTTCCAGAGTTGAAGATACTTACAATGGAACGTTTCTGGAATCTTCTGAACATTTCTAACACAAAACAAAGTTCAATGTCATCGCAATAAATCCAATGGAAAAACCATATCCAAAGTAAGAACATTCAAGTTTACTGAAAGTTGGACTGGAACTCATTATGTTCGTAAGATACCAAACCCTTTCGATGCAAATCGAACGTACTTGTTTTTTCAAAATTGCGAAGTCTTCGTCGATGATCAATCAAAACGGTTTAAACCCTGCATCCCTCTGACTGACCTCTCGCATTTCTTTAGTCACCCATAGCTATTTTTCCCACCCCCTACGTTTCTCCGAAATCCATCTGCGTGTATCAATGTTTAACAACAGCACGTCTTGCAGATTGAGTCCCTTAAGTACTTTCACCCCAAAAGTCGCCACGCAGCATTTGCGAAGGCCATCAGAAGTTTGGGAGGCCCGTGGAATTATAGCCGTAGAAAATTGATAAAAACCCGGAACTGCACCCACGGTTCGCGACAAGCCTATCCTCATGGCCCGGCATTTTGGGGAAGACAGTTTCAAGTAGGCTCTTAGAAGAGACGGAGGTCAATCTTAGAAAAAAAATCGGCGTGAGAGGATGTTGGGTTGGTTGGGAGGACGGAACCGGGAAGTTGAGAGCAATGTCCATCAACTCGAAAATAACTAAAAATGGAACATTCGAAAAATTTCGAAAAACATCGTCGAAGGTTTTCAAATCCAAACAATTCAACTTCGGACAAACTTTGAACAAACAAACGATTAGAAAAATATTTGAACGGCTCAAGAATCGAACATTCTAGCGCCAGTTTGGAAAAGACTGTTAGATTTGAGCTAGATATTTGTATTTGAACACTAATACGTTTGTACAGGAACACTAAAATGTTTGCATTCGAACACTAGAACGTTTGCATTGGAACACTAGAACGTTTGCATTGGAACACTAGAACGTTTGCATTGGAACACTAGAACGTTTGCATTTGAACACTAGAACGTTTGCATTGGAACACTTAAACGTTTGCATTGGAACACTAGAACGTTTGCATTGGAACACTAAAACGTTTGCATTGGAACACTAAAACGTTTGAATTGGAACACTAGAACGTTTGCATTGGAACACTAAAACGTTTGCATTGGAACACTTAAAACGTTTGAATTGGAACACAAACGTTTGAATTGGAACACAAACGTTTGAATTGGAACACAAACGTTTAAATTTGAACACTAAAACGTTTGCAATGGAACACTTAAACGTTTGCATTGGAACACTTAAACGTTTGCATTGGAACACTAAAACGTTTGCATTGGAACACTAGAACGTTTGCATTGGAACACTTAAACGTTTGCATTGGAACACTAAAACGTTTGCACTGGAACACTAGAACGTTTGCATTGGAACACTAAAACGTTTGCATTGGAACACTAAAACGTTTGAATTGGAACACAAACGTTTGAATTTGAAAACTAAAACGTTTGAATTGGAACACTAAAACGTCTGCATTGGAACACTGATACATTTGTATCTGAACACTAAAATGCTTGTATCGGAACACAAACATGTTGATATTTGAAACGCAAAAATATTTACTGTATATACTAAAAATGTTAAGATTCGAACATTTCAAGGTTTTAATTTCGCATGATTCGAATTTTCCATTACTTCAATTTCCAATATTGTAACGTTACAAAGTCAAACACGACTCAATATTCAATCACTAATAACGCTTATACGCGAATGTTCCAACAAATCAATCGAGTGCTGAAACGTTTCAGATTCAATCATTCTAACGATTCCGTTCTATTGATGAAACGTTTCAAAGTCGAACACATGATTAGAACTTTTCAAATTAAACGTCTACATACATGTACTGTTTGATGATGCACCGTGGTTCAATGAAAATGTGTATATTCGAACATTCCAACGTTTCAATCCGATCGATGGAACGTTTAAGATTCTAAACGTTTTAATTTTTTCCATTTCCAATGACAGACATGGAACGTTTCTGCTTTGAACAGCATAACGTTTTAATTACAAATATTTAAATGTTTAGATTCGAACATTCTAATGCTTTCCTTTCCATGACAGAACGTTTCAACTTCGAACGTTCGAATTTTATGAAATTCAACACAAAAACAGTCGAACCAAACTACGTTGTTTTAAAATCTGAAGTCGCACGTATTCGCCAAATTTTAATTAAAATTCGCAACATTTTGGTTAAATAAAGAATGTCCACTTTTTTTAAAATCCAGCCATTTTCGGAATTTCAAATGAGAAAAGTTATCAAAAGTGCGCAACAATGATGTATGAAACCCTTGGCTCCTATAGCCCCCTCCCCCTCTCCCCCCCCACCCCACGTATATGCATGATAGATGCAATTTCACCGCCGATTCCGAATTCCAAGCTTTCATATTAAATATCGATTTTTAACAGATATTTACTGCATTATCGATGCACAAATAAATATAGAGCGGCTCGACGTTGGCAAAAGCGTTGCAGCCAGTTCAGAATGCGAATGTAGCGTGTACATGTACCGGAAGCGGTCTCCGATTCCTCGGCGTTTCATTCGCCGATGCGCTTGACCACTGGTCAGCTTGTGCCAGCCCTGTAGGGGTGTCTGACATGGCGGACGTCACTAGATTCATGTCAAGAGACAATTTATGCGACACCTGCGCATTTTCAGGTCTAGTACATTTTCCACTTCTCAGCTCTGATACAGGTACAAGTCTACCTAGACATTTTTAATCTCATTAAAGAGTGCTTGGGACTATGGTATATTCTTGTTATACTGTATAATAAGTAGACTCGAGTAAATTGTCTTCGAAATCCGACATACCGTGTAACTTCTTAGTACTTCTACAAGTACATATAACTAACTTGGTCTATAAACATTTTAATTTAATGTGTAAGTCTGGTACTTTCTCGCTGCATTTTTAGGTCTAGTGTAATGGTAAATTTTCTTCAGAAAGCTTCATTAATATGAAATAATGTAGTACATGTACTGCTCGACCTACTTCTAATTCCTATGCAAGTACATTTTACCTGATGCAACAAGTACAATTAACATGATGTAACAAGTGCAATTTACCTGTTCAATTACATACTGTAATGATTGTGATCATATGTAAGCAAGTGAGTGTATTTGAGTGCTCCGCGCTATTCCCACGTACTTTCTCAGTATATAATATTCTCGAATACTTTCTGATTACATCCCAAAGTGCATTTTCAGAAGTGCACTATAGTAAATGTTATTCTAAAATCTAAATCTTCATAACAATTTCATCTACATGCATGTATATTACACGTACTGCTCTACATCTACCTACATTTAGTTCTTATACAAGTACCTTTTCACATTACATGTATGAAACAAGCACATTTTCACATTACATGTATGAAACAAGAACATTCTTTCACATTACATGTATGAAACAAGCACATTTTCACATTATGTAACAAGTGCCTTTTTACATTACGTAACAAGAATCTTTTTACAATAGACACCAAGTACATTTTTTTACGTTACGTTACAAGTACCGCTTTACCTGGTGAAACAAGCTAGTTCCTTTTCAAATTATGTAACAAGTAAGTATCTTTTTACCTGAGCTATCAACTTCATCAATCATCAACATACATGTACAAGTATTGTTCCTGCATAATGCTCTGCCTATACTTTTAGCTCTGATAAAAGTACATTTTTATCAGCTCTATCACATCGAGATCTTATATAAGCATGCACCATGCCCACACGCCATCCGGTGCCAACTGCAAATACCACGCAAGAGTGTTATTTCGGACAACTAATTCCTCTCCAATTCCACGCGTCTCTTCTCCCTCGATGACGTCCTCTGAAATCACGGGAATCTAAACAAATGCTTATCGGAGTGCTAATATCCCGGTCAGCTCAAGACGGCCTCGTTCAAGCCATCCATCCCTTGAGCCTTATTTCCCTTCCAGAAACGCTATTATTAACGCTTTAATCAACTCCCCCTTAGCACGAATGCGACTCAATTTCGTCAATGCTACAAATCCAATTTCCTCGTGAATTTTCCACACTGAGAATTTCGAAAGGCCGATGACAAAAGCGGAGCACAGACAATGGTTTTGTCAGAGAAACCAAACAAATGCGCGAAGAGAGGAAAAAGCGTGTCTCGCCGCAACAACTTTTGGGAAATGGAGCAAACACCGAGGCCCCAAAGGCCGTTCCGTCTGCCTTACGTACGTGGGCTAGAATTGCATCAATCTGAATATCTGAAATATTCAGATTGATGGAACATGTTGACATGCACTCCACATCGCCAGACAAATGTCAAATTGTCAAGGTTTCCAGACTCCGCAAAGTAACCTTGTCAACTTTCTGAATTGGGATTAGGTAAACTCCCGAACATCCCGGATCGGGTTAACCGTGTTGTCGATTAACCGGAGTTCTCTTTTCGATGAAACAAGCTGGCCATTTTGTCAAAAACATCATATACGAACTCGCACAATTCCCTGAAAGACGATAACATTGTCCTAAAAAATGTTTCTTAAAGAAATACAACAATGTCAGTACCCAGAACTTTAAAAAGTCTCGGTCGTAGTCACCAGATTAAAGAATAATTTTGAAATCTGACCAATTTTCAAAATTGAAATCATAACTTTCAGAGCACTTGAGCTTCTTCGGTTTCATCTTATACAAAATCAACGTCAGCAAAACTACAAAATCTCATCAACTAGTATATATTACGATTTTAAGAACCAAGCAATAGTCTCCAGAATATTCACTGGCTATGGCATAATCTTTCGAAGTTCCCATCCGCTTAATCTCCAAAATTCCCAGGGCCCTACAAGGCTTCTAATCGAGATGTAACTATCTAAATGTCACGATTTCCAGAACTCGCCATTGTGATCATGGGAAATCATTTCCAGAATAGTCTAAACGCATCATTGGGAACATGTCTGTCACCACCACACTGAACTCGCAGCATTTGCAGAACTTACGGATGATCCTCAAGCTCTCCATCAGGTTCGAAACCTTCGCAACGGACTATATAGGTTAAAAGTACTGAGCGCTACAGCTCAAAATCCCCAGAATCCTCCAACGACACTTTTCAATACAACTCGAGCGGATCTCAAAATTTCCAAAAACCTACGATGCTCTCGGTAGCTCAACACCCCCGTCACCAGATGGCATTCATTGTTTGCCATTTCTCCATCGCCAAGGTTCATTCCAAAAAGGTCTCATCGGATGCGTCGTTCCCGCGCGAGGTTCATGCATGCATCCACCACATGGCCAATTATGCTAACGAGGCCTCACGGTCGGCCGCATTCGCAAAACGGTCTTTTCATCCCCATTCTCGGTCTGCGGTTTGCGTTATTTTCGTAGCAGCCCCGAACTCTTTAAGTGGTTCATAAATATGAAATGGCGCTGATAGCGCGGCATATCCACGTGACGATGTACGCCATCGCAGAAGAGATTCTGTTGAATTATTTATGCAAATGGGACCTGTTGACGAAGGCTCCTTCTCGCTTTATTAGCGTTTAAGCCAGGCCTCATCTATATTTCATAAACGGGGAATTAAATATTAACGAAGAAACGCTTCTCGTACAGCGAACTATAAGTACGGAAGACGAACGGGGGTCTCCCGAGGGGGAATTATGGGTTCCCATCTACCCCGATTAAACTATTATTGACATTTAATATCGAGCGAGAAGAAACGAGAAGACCCCTTTTACTACTCTACTTTGTTTGTTTTCCAGGGCCCTATTTATGGCGAAGGGGGATTAAAAAGGACGTTTATGAAGCTCCGTGATAAGTTTCGAATTGCGCAACACTCTCCAGGCTCTGTACATTTTGTGTTCTATAACGTGTTTCGTATCGAATATTGGTGACAATTAAGGCACGAGGCGAAACTCATGCAGACACTTTACGAACCGTACTTTGGAAATTCGAAGTCACGTATGCAAAACGAATGCATTAATTGGTTTAATAAAGAAGATGTATCAGATATCGTCAAGTTATACAAGCTATAGAGCCTATAGTAACATGACACATATACTGTATCAAATAAACCGTCTTATATAAGAACACATACTAGTACCAAATAAAGGATCTATAGTTTAAGAATCTGTACCATGCAGATACGGTGCCTGCACGGTCCAATACATGTACAGTAAAACCTGGAAAAGTGACCACCTGTTTATGTTGACCACTTTTTAGTGTATTGTTTTTCCTAGTGTAC
>JAQGAO010000056.1:0-56101 GCA_034697705.1 Ommatoiulus sabulosus | reverse complement strand
AACCGGCCCAACAAAAGTGATATACATGAACATGTAATGTGATAAAATAACTTTAAATACTTAAATGACTTGTTTCCAGTTTTTTTAGAATTAGGTTTCTACTTTTTTGAATTTCAACCTCGATTATTTGAACTTTTCGATTTTATGAAACACCTCTGGTCCTAATTAGGTCATAAAATTGAGGTTTTGCTGTAAGTAATAAACAACTGAAACATCACTAACAATAGAAAATCGGTTAAGATGAATTTCAAAGGACGTCAACATTTTCTCTTTGAAACCGTAGTTCGTGTTATCAGAAGTCAGGCAAAACATGACTTTAACAATATGAACTAAAGCTTCATCGCAGCTTTGATGAAATCCTACCCCTCGTATAAGAATGAGAAAGTGCTGGAAATTTTGTCTAGGAATTATTTGTTATAACGTATCTTTTTTCATATCATTGCCTAAAGTTGGTTTTAACGCAACATAGCGCCATTGCCGTTGCTCCGGGAGTCGAAAATTAATTCGTTTTAGGTCAAACATTTGTATTATCCGAATTCGGAATTCGTCTTAAACGAAACAATTAACATTATTCATCCATATCCTAGGTCGAGGATTGGAAATGAGTCTGTATTATTTAGATGATTTTAAAAAGTTATCTTATAGAATATATTTTACAATGTAACAAAAAAAATACATTTTCAAATACATTTAAAATATATTAAACAAAATAATGTATTTGTGGCAGTTTTGCAAATGTATATTAGCATAACACAATTTAGAAACATATCTGCAGAAATATATTATGATAAATAAATGTAAACTTATTTTAAAATATATTTTAAAAAACCCACACGATACATTGATAAGAATGCATTTGATATGATATTTTTAAAAACATTTAAAAATACATCAAATTACCATTTAAATGAATTTAAAAATTCAACTTATAAAAATACAATTTTTGTAATATTTATAAAAACGAATTTTTCCATATTGCATTATTAAATGTTTTTTTTAATGCATTGCTGTATACATGTATTTGTATATACCTAAATGCATATTTCTTCAAAAAAAGTTTTACTATGTACAGGTATATATCAAAAAAGTTAAATTGAAATGCATTTTTTTTAAAAAAAAAAATACATTTTATTAACTAACTTGCAAATATAGTGGCGCACAACTAAGCCGATTGAGTTAAACAAAGTCTTTAAATACCGAGTGACTTATGAGCGTAATTAACTCTTAATTCCCAGTTTCTCATTTAATTAGGGTGTATTCCTACCAGAAAATATCGGCCTTCCACTGGGTCAGGTCAACGGAGCAAAATACTTTCAACTGGAGATACACTACGACAACCCAAACCTAAAAAGAGGCAAGTCATATTACCGAAAACTCCCATAATGCCATCATTTATATTGAAATTACCTCCAAAAATGTTGCATCATTCGCTTTCCATACATTTCAACCATACACAGTGATACACTATCATTTGAAATGACTATTTTTGCTTAGAAACGCGTATTTGTGTGCAGTAATGACTTTTCGCAATCATTCTGCGCATGCGCCTGCACGTAGTGGCGCAATTTTGAAATACATGTACGATCGAGTCAGGAATGCGTAGCGCGCGAAATTTAAATAAGAGTGTTGTCTTTTGGGGGAAAACTACATGGTCATTGGTCAATATTAATGAGTGTAGGAAAAAAAGAACTACAGTATAGCTCACTCAAGGGACTAAGTGAACAACAGTTCACTCTAGTTCACTTAAATTCGGTTCGAACTAGTGAACGAAAAGTGTACACCGAGTGTACGTTTCTGCACTGGTTCCATTCCATTTGTCCACGGTGCATACTTCATTGAAGTCGGTGCACCCTACTGGACTATTCCATTTGTCCAAAAAATGTGCATTGAGTGTACACTTACTACACCGTCGAAAAAGCCAGTGTAGTCAGTGCATCCAACATGGCGGATTATGACGTCATGAGATTGCACTGAACAAAAAAAAGTCACGTGATCAAGTTGCACTGGCAAGACACTGCACTGCACTAGTGTGGACTATTGGAATGCGCCATTACGTGGACGACTTTTCACTCTTACACTATTCCTGTGCGGCGCTGCGAGCTCATGGCTAGGTAAAAGTGGGCGGAGTCACCATACTGGTCTTTTCGCATACTGATAATGCCATCACCTCCAAAAATGTTGCATAATTCGCTTTCATTACATTTCAACCTTAAAATTTTAGATCATTTGAAATGACTATTTTTGCTTAGAACGCGTATCTGTCACCTGTGTACAGTAATGATTTTTCGCAAATCATTCTGCGCAAGCGCGTGTGCGTAATGGCGCAAATTGGAATACGATAACGAGTCAGGAATGCGTGGCGCGCGAAATTTAAATAAGAGAGTTTTCTTTGGGGGAACCTACAGGGTCAATACTAATGACCAGATTAATTTATAGGGGAAATCTACATGGTCAATACTAATGACAGAATTAATGATGAACGTTTTCTGTATAATCATTAATTTTTAATGGCGATATCCACAACCACGCCTCTAATTGCCAAACCACGCCCCAGTAATGATGCCAAAATCCGGATTTTCATCATTACCGGACATGATTCCAGATTCTTTCCACCCTACCCGATCATTCCTAATGTCACTCTCAGAAGTACATGACAAAATTAATGAACGTGTACTGCTGTAGATGGTACTGCGTCCATTCGCAGTCGTTTTTCCTTGACATTTTGAAATACTGCGCATTCAAACGTTATCTCACTTTAATAATAGGGGGTACTCAGACATTATTTCGTTCTAAGGTATACATGTAAGTTAAAAGTTGCTTTTAAAAAATTTTCAGAATAAACCATGCATTTTTCCTTGACATCTTTAAAATACCGCAGATTCAAAAGTTATCTTTCTCACTTTAATAATAGGGGTACTCAGGCAGTAATTCGTAGCAACGTGTAAAGTTATAAGCTGCTTTTAAATATTGCAGAATAAACCATGAACATGTACAGTATGTACTTAGAATGCATTAGTTGGCCAGCACACATTTGTAATTCATTTGAAGCAATGTGGCATTTATTGCCTCGTTAATACACGTACATACTGTAACTCATTTTTTAGGGAATTTGGTTGAGTGCCGCAAGGTTTCGTATTTCATATTTTAATTTTTTCTACCTAAACTGCACAATAACGATGACGCCACCTGGTACGTGGGCGTTCTATCTCTCATTAAAGATATTTTTACGAGCGCTTTTTATTTATAGTATTTGCTTTTTGCATTTCAAAACTCACAGAAATCAAAATCGTTTTGCAGTCAGTTAACGTGCAAATGCAAAGTTCAAACTCCTACAATTTGGAAGCTGAAAAAGTTATGGGGGAGGGGGGTGGACAATGCAGGTGCTTTCATAATGTAGAAGGTGGTTCAGTGGTCATATTACACATTTAAAACAAGTAGTTTGGGGAAAGAACCGGAACTTTGACAAAGTTGAAAAAGCATCTACTGTAGCTTTCAGTCATTCCTTGAAATGAACGAACCAATATACAGTGTATGATGGGATCAAAACTGGTTTGAAATCTTTAAAATCCACATCCAAAATAAGCATCATCATTTTTCGAATCATTTTCGACAGAGACGCGTTTCTAAGCAAAAATAGTCATTTCAAATGATAGTGTAAAAGGGAACTTTACACGTTCATTAATAATGCCATCAATTATAATGACATTACCTCCAAAAATATTGCATCAATCGCTTTTATACTCAGCATACTCATGTAGCTTTCATGCAACATACTCAACACGATCATTTGAAATGACTATTTTGGCTTAGAAACGCGTATCTGTATATTGTAATGACGACTTTTCGAAATCATTCTGCGCAGGCGCGTGCAAGTAGTGGCGCAAAGTGGAAATACGAGTCAGGAATGCGTGGCGCGTTGTCTATGGGGGGATGGGTGGGGGGGAATCTACATCACATGGTCAATACTATAATAGTATAAATAATGATGCGCGCAATCTGTAATCTGTATAGTCATTATTAATTACAGTATCCACAGCCATGCCCCTAATTACCAAACCACGCCCAAGTAATGATGCTAAAATCTGCCATTTTTATCATTACAGGTTATATCATTCCACATTTTTACACCCTACATGCATGATCATTCTTAATGTCTCTCTCAGAAGATCATGACGGTACGCCGGTATTAATGAACGTGTACAGTTCGCTTAAAGTTGAAATGTAATGAAAGCGAATGATGCAACATTTTTGGAGGTAATGAACAAGGAGGTAATGCCATAGTTGATGGCATTATTAATGAACGTGTACATGCAGTTCCCTTAAAAACACTTTTGCAATGAATGAATTTTCGAGTTCCCAAACATTGGCGCTATGCAGAGATGAGCATTTGCTAGTCGATTGATCAGTCAAGATTGCGACTGGACATTCGTGCATTAGTCAAGACTAACGACTAATTATTCGTGTATTAGTCAAGACTATCGACTAATCATTCTTGTATTGGTCAAGAATAGCCACTAATCATGCGTGTATTGGTCATGATTAACGACTAATTTGATTAGTCATTAGTCATGGATCTTCTGATTGACGACTGATTAGTCGTAATCTAGGCTAATTAGACTAATGTGCTAGTTATTAGTCGTACATTATATGCAACGACTAACCTGCTAACTTCATATTTATTCAAAATCGGGAAACTACCTAAGCAATTTTCGACAATTTTGCTACTTTTTCGAAAATCTCCGAAATTTTTCACAATTTGACAATTGTAGAAAAATAACCAAACTCTCGAAATATCTTCCTGACTTTCGAAAATTTGCAATATTGTCGGAAAATCACAAAATTGTTCAACATTAACAACCTGTCGAAAAATCTGCCAAACTGTCAATAAATTCGCCAAACTATCGAAAAATTCCTTAAATTGTCGAAAAATTCGCCAAATTATCGAAAATTATCAAAAAAAAAAGATTTGCAAAATTTTTGAAAGTTAGTATCGAAAAATCGATATTGTCGAAAAATCTGCCAAACTGTCGAAAGTTTGACAGAATGACCAATTTTAGTCATTCATTTTGTCATGATTGAACATTTTATTCGCTTAATACTTTATTCTGATCCTAATGACGATTAACTATTAAATTAGTCATTTTACCAGCATTTTACTTTAGACAACTTGGTAAAAAAAGGTACGTTATAACGGGGAATTCCCCGTTAATAGTTATACAGCACATTCCCATCCATTTAGCTGGGGTGTGATTTCATCCAAACTTCGATGAAACTTTAGTTTCACTTTGTCTGACTTGTGATAATACGAACTACGGTTTTAAAGAACACATTTTGACATCCCTTGAGATTCGTCTTATCGAGGTCCAACTTTAGTGTTTAAGTTAGGCCTAAAGTATGTTTTTTGGCACAATGCAGTTTAGTCTTGGCTGACACGAGTATTAATATTTTATGGACGCCTTAAGTTGATCATAATACAAACAACCCCAACCAAAAAACTTAAGATGAAGGTTTGATTTTCTTTAGAATTTTTTTTCAAAAGTTTTACCCAAATAAAATCAGGAAATAAGGAAGGCATTAGATTCTTTCTTAAACGCTAATGAGCAGTAAATATAAGTTTTTATCAGTATTTATGTGCAATTTGTACCGCCATTATTGCACTTTTCCGTAAGGCCACTGCAGAGTAATGATCTGTATTTCATTTTTAACTGTATATGCACCATTGTTGTTATAACTAACAAGGAAAATCACGTTACTTCCGGTAAGTTATTCTTGTGCCAACAAGCGCCTGATGGCCCTCTCTGGGATTTTCCAAACGGTTTATTGTTGAAGAATAAGACGAAAATACGCCAGATTTGACAGTCCGTTTAACACTTTGGAGCAAATCAGGGATCTTCCCAGAGTTCCCTCCCTCGCCAATTTGCCATCATTAGTTCCCTTAATTAAATTTGCACTTCGTACTCAAACATGTCAGCGTTGCAGCGATATTGGTCTCCCGTTTATAGTGTTTGTTTAGTGATCTGATTAGATCAGTCAGATTAAACGGGATTAATTCCAAACGCGTGAGTTTTGCGAAAATCTTGCCTCTGACGTGCTGCGCGCTTGCCAACAATGAACTGCGCATGCGCTTTCATAAAAGGCTAAAAGCCACGTGACAAAGTAATGCTGCCAGTCGTCTAATAGGGATAAATAATTTATCCCTGCATTCCTTAATTCCTGTGCATTGCTACGCGAACTGTACACGTTCATTAATAGTGTCATGACCTTCTGAGACTGAGAGTGACATAAAGAATGATCGTGTAAGGTGAAAAAATGTGGAATGATGACAATCCGGATTTTGGTATAATTTACTGGGTCGTGGTTGTGGTTACCGCTATTAATAATGACTAAACAAATTGCGCGCTTCATTAATTCTGTCATTAGTATTTACCAAGTCGCTAGTCGGTTGCGCCTACGTGCTCGCGCAGGCGCAGAATGACTGCGAAATTAAGTCGTTATTACTGTTCAGTGTTCACAGAGACGCATTTCTAAGCAAAAATAGTCATTTCAAATCGATAGTGTAAAGGATACTGTACAGTGTACACGTTCATTAATAATGCCATCAACGATAATGAAATTACCTCCAAAAATATTGCATCAATCGCTTTTTCTGCATTTTAACCTTACAAGATCATTTGAAATGACTATTTTGGCTTAGAAACGCGTATCTGTATAGAGTAATGACGGACGTTTGGCAATCATTCTGCGCATGCGCGAGCACGTAGTGGCGCAACCGACATGGTAAATACTAATGACAGAATTAATGAAGCGCGTAATCTGTATAGTTATTATTAATAGCGGTATCCACAACCATGTATCAGTAATTATACCAAAATCCGGATTGTCATCATTCCAGATTTTTTCACCCTACACGATCATTCTTAATGTCACTCTCAGTAGGTCATGACAGTATTACTGAACGTGTGCAGTTCGTGTTACAATGCACAGGAACCAAGGAATGCGTGGATAAACGATTTATCCCTATTAGACGACTTACTGCGTGTGCGTTGTCTATAGGGGGGAAATCTACATGGTCAATACTAATGATAGAATTAATGATACGCGCTATCTGTATAGTCATTATTGATGACGGTATCCACAACCACGCCCCTAATTACCAAATCACGCCCAAGTAATGATGCTAAAATCCGGATTTTTATCATTATTGGCTATCATTCCACATTTTGTCACTCTACATGCATGATCATTCTTAATGTCTCTCTCAGAAGATCATGACAGTATCTATTAATTAACGTGTACAGTTCGCTTAAGGTTTAAATGTAATGAAATCGAATGATGCAAGATTTTTGGAGGTAACGTCATCATAGTCGATGGCATTATTAATGAACGTTTACAGTTCCTTTAAAAAACCAGTTTTTACAATGTCAATTACAAGTAAAATAATCCGAGAATTGGAGAATAAGAAAAATATAATTAGTACCAAATTATTGCCTGAACAGTCATCAGTGACACTGAACCTTTACTGAGTCATCCAAGTGACATGCTAACTTTTTTCTCAAGAAATGGCCATGGTGCCTAAATTTATTTACCCCCAGGAGAAACGGTTCTCCCGCCAGAGACAGGATATTTTCGTAAAATTTTAAATTCTCACATTTATTTATATAAAAAAATATGGCGAGGATCCAAAACCGAACGCGGAAGGCTTTTGTGGCGTTCGATTTTGGACTTTTGCCAAATTTATTTACTTTTTAAATGTCTAAATGCAGGAATTTTATTTAAAAATTTGATAACAGAGCAGTTCTTCAAAGTTTGTGAAAACTTTTCTTGATTTACAATTATTTTAAGTGGCCAGTTACAGTAGAAATACATTGTATTCCGAAATACAACTTTCTCAAGTCAATATTATAATGAATATACTGTAATTATATTATTAGGTGAAAAAAATCTCTTCCTAAATTTGAAAACTTGACATAAATTAAAAACACAAAAAATTCAAGATGGTTTAAAATTGCGTAATTATAGGGGAACTCAGGGGTACTTGGATTGCACCCGGGCGCCGCGCCGAGGGTAAGGGAGCCGCCAAAATAATATACTGTATACAATGTACTGTATATACTGTATAGTTCGTCATGTCAATTTAAATTTTGTTTCGTAATATTCAGAGAACGTCAATTTCTTATAAATGGTGCTTTTAGGTAAATTTTATAAAATTTTCGACAGTTTCAGACGCTAATTGTGCAAAAAATGTAACGTTTTCCGAGGTTACTTTTGCAAAATTATCAATAATTTCCTCTCTTAATTTTTCCAAATTCTCAGTATTATCCTCTCTAAACTTTTCAAAATTTTTTCTCAAGAAAAAATCAACATGGTTTAAAATTGCGTTATTATAGAGGAACTAAAAATTCTAAACATTCTCCTCTCTAAATTTTTAAAAATTCTGAATATTTTCCTCTCTTAATTTATCAAAATTTTCAATTTTTTTCTTCTAATTTTGAAAACTTCTGAATTTTTTCCTCTCTTAATTTTGCAAATATCTCAATAATTTCCTCTTTTTAATTTTTCAATTATCTCAATATTTTCCTCTGTTAATTTTTCAAAATTCTCAGTATTTTCCTCTTTTAATTTTGCAAAATTTTTCTCTCTTAATTTTTCAAAATTCTCAGTGTTTTCCTATCTTAATTTTGCAAAATTGTCATTATTTTTCTCTCGTAATTTTGCAAATATCTCAATATTTCCCTCTTAATTTTTCAAAATGCTCAGTATTTTCCTCTTTTAATTTTTTTAAATTCTCAATATTTTTCTCTCTTAATTTTAAAAAATTCTCAGTATTTTCCTCTCTTAATTTTTCAAAATAATCAAAATCTCCCCCTCTTTATTTTTTATAAATGTAAATGAACATTTTCCTTCGTCAATTTTGCCAAATTTAAACATTTTTGTCAATTATTCAAATTGTTCAACATTTCCATCGGTCAATCTTGAAAGTTTTCCAAGCTTCTTAAGCCCTGTACACACCAAAAAATAAAGCACAAATATAATAAAAACAATATTGCAATTTTTGAAGCAACCACATTTTTGTATTCTATGAACTTTCCATAATTTAAAATGTGAAAATTTTACGTTGTGCAATACTGTTATGGGGCAGAGGGCGCTGAGCTTATTCTGTAAACGGGCGCCAAACATGCGCGCTACAGTGCTGGTTTAGGGAAATAGAAATGCAACTTTCACCTGAAGAGATGTTGGCCAAACAAAAAAAAAAATTCACTTGGGAAATTTTCCATTGCAAGTGCAGCTTTTACAACCACCTTAACACCTTCCCAAAAACCAGGTTCGCAGAACGTCTTCAGCAGCTAATGCGGAACAAACGGGCGTACAGAGCCTAACCTAGATTTCGGTGCAAAGAGGTTCCTGGAGGAGCCTGGAAACCCAGCTCAGGATTATCGATTTTCGCAGTTTAGCACAGACGAGCAGTCGAGTTCGCACTCGATAGGTCATTGAACCGGGGCCGAGCAGAAGGTGGGAAATGAGTGCAAGCGTGACGTCACCGTCTACGCCGAATAATCCATGGCACGCAGACAGTCGCCACAGAGTTGCCAGGGTCTTTGCAGTCCACAGGTTTCAACGGGGTCAATAAACAGCAGAATTGCCCCGATTTTGCGAACGACCCTCGATCTATTGCGCTCGGAGCTATCATTTGCGAAATCACGTGATCTCTGGAAACCATAAAACCATTGCAACCGAAAAACCAGCAACTGCCTAGTGAATGACACTTCTGGAACTGAAAGCATTGTTTTGCAATTTGTCAAGTTCACAAAATATAAAAATAAAGGTGTTTTTTTTTTTTTTTCGAAATAAATAAAAAGTTATTGAATCTTTGCACCCCTGCTTTAGAAAGGACACGAGTCAACATATTTCATTGTGAGATTGCAATTCGTGTTGAAATAAACTTACAATGGGCATTATGCAAATTTCGTCCGCATGGCTATGTCACGTGACATTTCATACAGTTGTGTCACTTTTTGTGGTTCTTATGTAGCCTACACGTACATGTACAGTAGGTAAGGGGTCAAATCGCACAAACTGAAGCAGGGGTGCGATAAATTTTTGCAAAATACTGCCCGAATACCTTGTAAAATGACTTATGGTAATTAGGGGTACTCGGACAGAAGCTTTACGAATGGCATCTTTGGCAGTGGTAAAGTCACGTGTGCAAAAGGACTGCATTCATTATTTTAAAATCATGGAAGGGCACATTTTTCAGTAATCATGTGTGCAAAATCGACACGATAATTAGTTTATTAGTATGCAAAAGTGCCATTTGTAAAATTTACGTCTGAGTAGGCCTACCTACTGTATTGAATTCTGGCGATACTTTAATGAGTATACTGTATGTCATTCGTTCAACTGTGAACTGTAATTATACCGAAATTTATCCGACATATTACATGTACTAAGTTAAGATGTGTCGTTTTGCTTGACTTACTGTACATGTGATAATGTCTTAATGAAATTTTTTGAGTTGTGTCACTTCTTCTGGATACATGTATGTTATTTGGATAAACGGTCAAATCACACCCACTGAATCAGAGGTGCGATAAATTGTTTCAAAATACAATGTACTGCCCGAATATCTTTGTCTGCTATTATGGGGGTACTCGGGCAGAAGCTTTACGAATCGCATTCTCGGCAGTGATGAAGTCACGTGTACAGAAGGACTGCATCATTGTTTAAAAAAATAAATTGGATAACATTGAGTGACTTTTTTTTAAGCCAATTATCATGTCGATCTTGCACACGTGATTGAATCACGTGTGCAGTAATCACTATTCAACTGTGAACTGTTTCTTCGTACAGAACCATGGTTTTCTGGTGCGTTTCTGCTAACCGGAAGCATAAAATTCCTGAACGACCCTTGAGGGAGGCGATCGATGCAAATCAGCTGCTCGAAATTGGCCTCTGGAGTCACCCCAGACTCCGTTCATTATTTAAACCAGGAGAACAAAGGTCTGAAACGAAGAGCAACCTTCGGGTAATTTGGAAGTGAAAATGGGAAAGGCCATTTTTTTTATCTGGAAAAGTCGGGCTTCCCGAAACTTGCACTAGATGGCGCTGAGAGCACCTGGGATTTTTGGCGGTAATGCGACAGCTGTTTTTCAGCTGGTCATTCGGTCTTCCGCTTCAGTTTAGCTGACGAATAAGATAATTTGGAAAATTTATTTTTCCCCCAAGGAGAACGATTCGTTCCGATTGCAGCTGTTGCTTCACAAAAAACGGGAAATTTTCCAATTTATTTCGTAAAAAGATTGAAAACATACGGGGAAATGATTGAAAAGGGGACAGGAAATGAAACATTTTGTCATGGTAATCTCTATTGGTGGGAAATATTTTTTTTTCTTTGCAAAACATGGTGGTGTTTCGAAGCATTTTGTAACAATGAAATGTTTTTCAATTAAGTATTAGTTATCAATTAAGTTATTTCTACAGTATATAAAGTTATAAAAAACAACTATACAATTATATGCTAAATTATGTTTTATTATCATTTCCATTCATGTTAGCATGTTTGTTGTTTGGTCATACTGTTTTCTTACGCGTGGAACAACTTTAATAAATTTTGATCTTTTTCTGGGGGAAATTATACAAATTCGTTAAATTCTTCCATTTTTAATTGAAAAATTAAATAAGCATGGACATACATGTAGTTGAACCTGGGAATAATCAAACTGAATATGAGACGAAATATTTTTCTTGATATTGCCCCGGCCTTGTGTTAGAAAATATTTTCTTCGCAAATATTATTTCCAGACATATTTCCAGAATAGAAAATAATCCTGTTCTGAGCAACTTATTTCTGGAAACGAACTAACGTAATTGGTTAATTGATTTTACAGTCAAACAAAAAAGTTTCTTTCTGGTGCCCTGCCAATAAAGAAAAACATTGGAATATAAAAGCAGTGTTGTCAAGTTAGTTTACCTACAGTTCCCTTTTAAACGGTGCTGTCATATATTCTAGGGATATATTCGGAAATACATTGCTCCATGTCTGCAGCAACATTTATTCCATCTAAAGGCCGTTACACGCGAGGCTATTTATATCCGGAAATCTGTTTTCAGGAATATTTTTTCTTGATATTTCCCAGTGTGTTTGAAAATATCTGCTTCGCAAATATTATTTCCAGAGATATTTCCAGAACAGATAAAATCCCATTCTGAGCAACGTATTTGTGGAAAGAAACTAACGTCATTTGTTTTACTGTCTCAAACACAAAAGTATCTTTCTGATGCCTTGCCAATCAGGAATTTAAAACATTGGAATAAGCTGTGTTATCAAGTCAGTTTACCCACATTTTCCTTTTAAACAGTGCTGTTATATACACTAGGGATATACTAGATACACTCAACGAGTCAAACACAAAAGTTTCTTTCTGATGCCATGCCAATCAGGAATTTAAGACATTGGAATAAGCAGTGTTGTCAAATTATTTTACCCACATTTCCCTTTTGAACAGTGCTGTCCTATACTCTAGGGATAAACGAGATATACTCTAGGGATATATCCGGAAATACATTGCTCCACGTGTGCAGTAACAGGAAGTTGTTTCAGCTGAAATCAGTTGCCTGCAATTTATTTCCAAATATATAGTGTGACGGCCTTAAGTATTATTTATTTCCAGATATTCAGCATTGCATGTATAAACTTTACCACTTTCTTCATTATGGCGAAATCTTTCATTACTATATCCCAAAGACGTTCAAAAAATTGATAAGACATGCTTCCAGAAATGCACACATCCCATTTCTCTTTCACCTCAGCAAGCTCCAGGAAAAACAAATATTTTGGCAGTCCTCATTTCTCATCGAAAAGAAAGCTGCTAAAATGACGAAAACCCAAATTGCTAACCAAAGCGTGTCTAGGATACGTGCTGTATACTAATCAGGCAAGGTCTGTAGAACATGGCAGTTGCCTGTCGAAATCGTGGCAAGAAGTCCTTGCATAGCCGACGACTTACTCACTGGCGTACAACACCAGAATAAGCGATGACCAATTAACCGAGAGAAAAAAAAATGTCTATGTTTAGACAAAATTAACAATTAAAATGGAATGGTTGCAGCTAATCCGCTCTTTAGCTAACTTGTTCAAACTTGTTAAACGATAATGGACATTTTCAAGGTGCACTGCGGTCGAATTCAGGTATTTTCACCTTGTGTTTTTTGGATGCATAAATGAATTACAAATTAGCAGTTGAAATGGTAAACCGAGGGCTGGCCGAAAAGTAAAACAATGAAGTCTGCTACAGGGTTTTCAACAACTGTGTCATCGCCCCTTGCTGGCAGCCTGGCATTAAACTTTCTAACTCCAGGTGGGCATCCGTTTCTTTGTATTCATGACTGTCATTTGGTATTCGAGCAGTGTTTCCAGATGGTTTGCACACAATATCCTTCGAAGCCAACGTCCAATTCCTTGTTTGCTGAAAGGTAATGGCTTCGGTCCATAAACAAACTCAGCAATTATTTTCATTAATTTTTATAGCCCAAAAGTAATATTCCACTAATCAATTATTATCTCTATTTATGGGCAGTGTGCTCTAAAAGGATTCCCCCAGAAATTTCAACTTCTTTGACTTTTCCAGGTTTTTAAACAAATTTCCCTGACCATGCAATGACAACGTCAAAATTGACATACTGTATGTCAGTGGTATCCACAATTATGAAAAATTGACACAGGACAATATTCAATATTTTGCACCATTTACTAAAGATAATTTTGAATTTTTTTTTCAAAATTAACGATTTCACAATTAACAAAGAAACAAACTTTACAGAATTAAGCATGAAATTCTTTTTTAAAATTGTACAAATTTGTATTTGGAAAGTGTAAAAAATGTAGAACTCTGAAAATATTGAGAATTTTGCAAATTTCTCCTCGGAAACTGTTGAAGATTTTACAAATCTGTACTCGAAAAAAGTTGAAAATAATGCAAATTTGTACTCGGATACTGTTTAATAGTTTACAACTTTATCCTCGGGAAATGTTGACAATTTTGCAAATTCGCCTTTTTAAATTTAGGAAAATTTTGCAAATTCGCCTTCTAAAATTTGTGAAAATTTTGCAAATTTGTACTGGGGATATTTTAAAAGTTTTGCAAATGGGCCTTGGAAACATTTCTCTGAGTTTTCTATGCCTTTCCAGATATTTTCAAGCTTCTTGAATTTTCCAGGTTTTCCATCTCTGGGGGAACCCTGTCTAATGTACTGGATAACTTCTACGAAAATTCTGCACAGTCGCAGTATTGCTTCATGCTATACAAATTTGTAATTATTATTGTAATTTATACAAGTTTGTGCATTGTTATGACCAAATTCGCCTTGTAAACATCCTTGGGTCGTCTCGTTCTGAGTGCATAATTAATGAAAATACTAAGTAAAAATATAGCTAAGAAACAAGTGTTTAGAAGTCAAAAAGTGAATAAAATCCAAAAATACTGCGTATGGTTATTGCAGAATTGTCCAGGTAGTTTGGAATTGAGCCAATTACCGAAGGCTACTTGGGTTTCATCTGATAAACCGATAGAACAACATCAATTTGGGGTATCTTGCCTCCAGAATTAATCCAACATTAATAATGGAGCTAACTCACAAGTTTTCAATGCCAAATAACTCAACCGGAAAAATAACTTCGTTAAAAGTGGATTTCCCGCTTCGCAGTTTTTCGCTATGTAATTTCATAGCAGGTTTGTCAAAAAAAAAAACTAAGCAAAACATTTTATACATGAAAGTATTTCCTGTTGTTGCTTAGCTAGCAATAGATGGCGCTGCTGCATGGTGATCCAAATCCTATCCCTGGCAGCAATAAGAGACAGTTCACAGGGTTCCCCCAGAAATTTCATATTCAACTGACTTTTCCAGGTGTTTAAACAAATTTTCCTGACCAACGACAAAACTGACAGATGCCATGCAATGTTATTCACGATTTATTTGGATTAACATAGGAATATGTATTCGGAAAATGTTGAAAGTTTTGCAAACTTCTACTCGAAAACTATTGAAAACTTTTAAAACAAATTTGTACTGGAAAACAGTGGAAAATTTTGCTAATTTGTGCTTTGAAAGTTTTGAAGATTTTAGAAATTTGTCTTCCAAAACTGTTGAAAATATTGCGAATTTGTCTTCGTAAAAACAAGGGCAATTGTTCAAATTTGTACTCGGGGAAACGTGGAAAATTGTGCAAATTTGTATTTGGAAAACGTGGAAAATTTTGCAAATTTGTCCTCTGAAATTATTATTAACATTTTGCAAATTTGTCCTCTGAAACGGTTGAAAATTTAGCAAATTTGTACTGAAATTTTTTTAAAAAAGTTTGCAAATGGGTCTTGAACTACAGCCACGAAGAAGCATTAATTTTGGATTGTGACAACATCAATACGTTGAATTTCCCTGACTTTTTTTTGAAATAAGTCATTCTTCCCCGACTTTTCCAGGAATTTTCACATATGGGTGTACCCTTTCAAACTTATTCTTCTTCTATTCAAACTTCCGGTTATTTTCCTCCAGATTTTAAGTCTTGTTAACTAAAACAGTACTCGAAAAAATGTGCAAAAAAATTGAGAAACTTGAGTTTTTTCCCCTTTTATCTTTCGCAAACAACAACATGCCTTCAAGCCACTCTTTCCTGCCCTGATGGGTCTGACAAGAATAGAACATAATCTGACAGCGCAACCTTGTCACGAGGCGTAACCAAGATGGCCGCCAAGGAGATTCTTACGCCATATCGCTTACGTCTCCTTGGCGGCCATCTTGATTAGGGATGCGGATTTGCCACCCTGTAAGCAACACCTTGCTGTTATTTATACTGTTATTTATGACAACTGCAGAAAGTGGTTTAAGTCGAAACAGCTGTTAATTTATATAAAACAAGCACCCTTGACCTGGATTTCGGACTTTTTTTCGCTTCGATATTCATGATGACACGATGGCACAAGTTTTATTCTGGAAAGGGGTTATGGGGAAGGCTTCAAGGCAGGGGGTTGTTTAAAAACAAGATGACGCCTGGAAATCCAATCATGAATGCTAAATTCTCTGCCATCATTTCTATGCAGGCGGGATTTTATGACCAATAACAACAGTGCCATTGCTGCATATTCTCTTCAATTTTTCGCTCCCAAACTCCATTATTTTTAAGAAATCGCGCATGTCCAAGGTTCTCCCCTGAAGCAGCTCCCTCGCAAATGAGCTTCTGCGTGTTCATTATCCATAAGATAAAAAAAAGTAATAACGAAGGTACTCAGTTCGTCACAGCTTCCAATTATGGTTGCTTGGGCGAAGGTCGCAGAAATAATGTTCGTGTAAATGCAACAGCTTGTACACATGTAATGCATCGTTGGTGAGACCATGACCAGTACCACCGTCATGTACCTCTTTTTTCCACAATGACCTTTCCAAAAGCAATTGAACAAGTGTGACTGTGAGATGATATCTTTGGGAGAGAATGAGTAGTGTCTTGTTCCTCGAAAGGAAAAGCTGCATTTTAATTGAATAGGATTGCACGAGCATTTTTTGCCATTTTATTTGGAAGAACGATAGGGATCTAGCAGCGATCAAAAGATTTAAAAACGTTTATCTTCAAAGTGTAATCATGGGAAATAGATTGCAAAACCTAAAGGGTTTTTTGGCTTCCTTGTTCGAAGCTTTGCGCTTTTGCTCGAGGGTTTCTTGAAGCAACCATTTCGAATTTTTCAGTTGTGAAAATCCACCGACAAGAGCATTCAAAATGTTGTTTCTAAAGCAGGTGAGAAGTACTTGGAAGAATTCAAAAAGGTGAAGTGCAGTGATGTTAGAATATCGTTTTTTCCCACCAATTATTCTGCTTTTGGAATCTTCTGTCAAATTTGCAACATATATGCAAACATGTATTCATTTGTTTCATATTTTCATATTCTTTGTACGACATACCTTCAGATACAAGAGATACATTAAGTTTCTGCAGTCATTAAAAAAGGAAAAACGTCTGTATGGATTTCAATGAAATTTGTTGAAAAAGTTCTTCCATCATATCCTGAACATATTTCTACATTAAAATACATGTTTTAAAAATTACACGTGCTAAAAATTCGAAAGCAAAGATGGGCCCCGAGGAGATAGTGGCTCAGCAGCGGTCTGTTGTTCGTTTTTTTAACTTTTGAAGGCATTTCAGGAGCAGAAATATGTGAAATATTTAACGTCCATGCAATGTCCAAACGTTTGTTCTATGAGTGGATTGAAAAGTTAAGAAATGGACAGACAACTGTGAAAGATGCTCAGTGAAGTGGTCGGTCAGTGTCTGTCAGAAATGCTGATTTGGAAGCTTTGTCTGAAACGCCAGCAGACACGTTTTTTTAAATGGACGAGCTATTGTGCTTTGAATTAACAAGTGGATTTTGATAAAAAATATTTCCAGTTGAAACTTTAAGATCACATTAGCGATTGGCACTTGGGCAGGGCAAGTCCACATGCCTACATCTAAAAATTAAAAGGTTTTAGAAAACTATTTTTAATATTGTTGCAATTAATTATTTATCCCTGTATAAATGTATATTGAACAAGAATACTACTCAATTAAGAAGGATTTTTATTTTATATATAAACATTCGTTGTTTAAGCTAAACCTATATAATATTTCAAAAAGAAATCCGGCCACCCCTCAAATGTAAATTTTTTTACTTAATGTTCTTTTTAATATAAGAAAATAAAAGTTGTCCATTTGCAGTTTAATGAAACATTTCCATCGTTGAACAAATAACCAACGTACAAGTTACAGTATACTACAGTGTATAATGAGACAGGAAGTACGATCGTGGCCGATTTTTAGAGGAGCTGTCCCGGCATTCGCCTGAAAACTACTCTGGAAAACCATGAGAGACTGAGACATTAAACACTCAGGTAAAACGCTCGATACTATTCTAAAACTGGTTACATGAATTTATATGTAATGTCTGAGCATTAAAAACTTTTTTTTACTACGTTTTTTTTGAACGATTCAGTAGAAAGATAGTTTTACTCCTTTTAAACGGAGGGCTATATTTTAAAGCAATTAGCACCAGTGTGCTACCCTGTGGATAACTCGCGCCCCCATATTCAGGATTGTGACACTTTTAGGGAGCTGCCACCATGCCATTTAGTGAGCATTTAGTATCGGTTGCCTCCACCAGCTATTCGAATATCCAGTAGATCTTCATCAACAAATTATTTACTCCGGGTTGTAAACGCCAGATGGCGCCACTCACACCCCAACAATGCACTGTACTGAAAGGTATAACAGAAGATCCCCAGTTCAACCGGCACGCATTAGCATGAGTGTCTCAAGAAAAACTAATGAAAATAAACGTTCTGTATAAAATCACATCAAATTTTGCAACACCGTATATTTTCTCTGAAATTATAAACAAAAATGACATTTTTGTCTAGCTTTTATTGTAGAGCATATAAGGCGCTTTTGGTTTAAATGCATTAGGCAAGCCTGGCAAGGACCGGAATCGCCGAATTGGCCACCATAAGCCACAAGGACAATCTTAAAATGCTCGTGAGTGGCTTTTAAGCCATTTCTGCGAGTGAGCTGTGCCATTATCCAGATTAGCAGTCATTGCTCCAAGAGCTGAATCGCTTGAAAGTTTAATCTTCAACTGTTCAGATAGTAAAACACCCCGTCCAATATAGTTTAATTAATATGTAATGTGGCATTTGCTTGTCAGGAAAAGTTTGACACATCCGAAGAATTTGGATATTAAGAATTTCCAGGTTGAATCATTTGATGTGATTTTCAACCATCTTTCACAGTTGTCGGACAATTTCTGAACTTTTCAATCCACTTATAGACCGAACGTCTGGACATTACTCGGACCTTAAACATGTCCCACATTTCTGCTCCTCAAATACCTTCAAAAGTTACAAAAAAAAAAAAAAAAAAAAAAAAAAAAAAAAAAAAAAAAAACGATCAACAGACCACTGCTGAGCTACTTTGCTTCGATTTTTAAACATGTGCAATTTTTGAAACATATCTTTTAATGTTGAATTATGGAAGATTTTTTTTCCAACAAATGTCATTAAAATCCATACGGTACAGTCGGTTTAATAAAACAATGATTGCGGAAAGTTAATGAACACAGCGATCGTAGAACTTCGTTGCATCAAGATTTGTAAGTTTGGTGACATTTCTGCATGGTTTCACATGTTAATGTGAAAAAGATAATTGTGAAAAACCTGAAAATGAATATATAGTAATGAGCGCCATGTTTCAACACCTTATCATTACAGGTTAGTCATTCATCTTAGCTGCCATTCAAAAAGGACGTCCGCAAAATTTGCCCAAAATTAGACTCCCCCCTACCCGCATTGTGTCTGGTGAATCAGGCCCCTCACCCCATTCGGACGTCCGAAACTTTAATAAAAAAAATTGTATTCGGAAAATTTTGAAAGTTTTGGAAATTTGTACTCAGAAAAACGTAAATTTTGTACTCTGAAAAGGTTCCAAATTTTACAATTTGTACTCAGAATCCGTTGGAAATTTGGCAAATTTCTCCTGGAAAACTGTTTAAAATTTTACAAATCTTTACTAGAAAACAGTTGAAAATGTTGAAGATTTGTACTTGGGAAAACGTGGAAAATGTTGAGAATTTGTAATTTTTGCTTGAGAAAAATTAAAATATTTTGCAAATTTGTACTGGGAAAATTTGAAAGTTTGCAAATGGACCCTGAGCTTTTCAAGTTCTCTGAATTTTCCAGATTTTCCAGGACTGGAGGTACCCTGTTTACTGACTTTTGCAATTTATAACACATCACCTATCCGAAATTGCGCTCAATTTCCCGTTTACTTTGGGAACTGATTTTATTTGACATGTTTTTATCAAGTGGACGTGCGAGTTGGTCATATACCCCCTCCCTCCCCCTGTTCACATTGTGTCTGTGACTTAACCTATCCTATCCTACCTGTCCTATATGAGGACATCTTTTTTAAATTGTCCCATATATTGCGTCACATCAATTGAAAATTTCGTTGAAATTATCAGGTAAAAGAAACCTTTTTTGTCTTCGAATTTCAAAAGTACGAAATCTGACTCGTATTAATTTGAAAGACATTTTGACGTCACTTGGGGAAAGTTGACGGCCAACAATGTCAATTGTTGGTTGATGTCCGTGGTGGGGAGGGGGGGGGGAAGAGGTGCAGGGTTGACGCCATATTTTGAATGCATATAACAGTTAGTGACACGTGAGAGGAGTAAATACGACCAGTTTTGATAAGTGGACAGTTAAAAAAATCCCAAAAGCCAATTATGACATGGCGTTAAATTAAGTGCGAAGCATTGTTGCAAAAAAAAGTAGTGTTTTAAACAGGAAGGCATAAAAGTGTCGCAAGAGGTTCCTCGGCTCATTAACATGCAAGAGACGCCAATAATGCCGAAGACAAAACAAATACAAAAATAAAAAGGGAGTTTTCCTTGTCCAGGACGTGCAAATCTGCTAAAGAAGCTCAAGGGGAACGTCCTTAACAGGGATTTTAAATATAGCCATGTTTAAGGGGGCACTCTCCAAGGCGAAACATTTTCACAATATCACGGAAAGAACAACATTAGCATTGTGCAGAAGGACGGCATTAGGAATTAGGGGGATTTTAGCCTGATTAGGTGAGGAATGTGTGGCATGTGCCTCGACTAAACATAAACCAGACGTTCTCCTGGCAGCTTGTTGCAAATTGACTGACAGCACGGGATACATCTTCCCTGGCTATATCGGTTGGCACAGCCTTGCCATTGGCTTACATCTGGGCGCGAGTTATTCGGCTGATAACATCGGCTTATCACAAGGGGGCTTTGTGTTTCACAACAAATGTCAGCTGGGGGACCGAAAGTCAGTACAGCTTCCAAAATCTGACAAGAAGCTGAATGGGGTGAAAAAAATGGCGACTAATTTCAATTCAATTCAAAGTGATACCCTACAGTCAGCAAGTGAATGCCATATGGTAGGGGAGACGAGATAGGCGACGCGTCGTCTGCCTATTGGTCCCTGTGGAACTGCACCTTATGCAGTAGTGCACTTTTAACAGGGAGGCAGTTCCATTGGCGAATGGCCCACAGGAAAAAGGACCAATAGTAGGCATCTGACCCAGCTCGGAGTTCGATCAAGGGATTTGGGTGAGGACGCTGGCTCCGACAGCGTCTGTTCGGCACACAGATTGACATGGGAAATTTAGGAAGAGGTCACTTGGGCTGGGGTCCGGAGATGGGCATTTGTTAGTCGATTGATCAATCATGACTAACCACTAATCATTCGTGTATTAGTCATAACTATAACCACTAATTTCGTTAGTCGTTATAGGCATGGCTCTTCCGAAGTCAGCTTTATAAAAATCATAAATGAAAATGAAAATTTGTACAGATATTGTTGTTCTCTATACTTTCGAATTGCCCTCGTTCACGATCTTTTTAATGACGAAATCATTCGAATTTGTCTTTAAAAATGGCGTTGACTTTGGACGCATGGAATGAAATTAATCAAACAACAATCGATGAGGCAATCGCCCAATGGCGCATGCGCTTTAGGGCTTGTGTTTCCGCAAAGGTGCTAACTTTGAAACAAAAATTGAAATAGGGAATTTTTTGTATCCTATTTACAAGTACACATGTAGAAATTTTCATTAAATTCCATTAACAAATAACCATTTTATGGTTTTTATAAAGTTGGCTTACTTTTTATTCACCCACCCTGTAGAATAATTAGACTAATTATCGTAAATCATTAGTCGTGTATGCAAGGACTAACTGTCTAACTTCTTTTCTACATGTATGGAACAAGAAAGCTATCTAAGTAAATTTCGACTATTTTGCTAAAATTCGAAAATATTGTAAATTTTGCAACTTTTACAAAAATTTCAGAAATTTTTTACAATTTTTTCCGCACCATGCGCAAAATTGTCGGAAAATTCCCCAAATTGTGGACACATTTTCAAAATTGTCGAAAAAGCTTCCAAACCGTCCAAAATTTGCAATATTGTCGAAAAAGTCACAAAATTGTTGAACATTAGCAAAACTGTTGAAAAATCTGCCAAACTGTCAAAAATTTGTAAAACTGTCGAAAAATTCCCCAAATTAATTGTCAAAAAATTCGTCAAATTGTCGAAAAATCTGCCAAACTGTAGAAAATTATACTCAATACCTTGCTCCGAGGCTATTTTGTCATCAATTTACTGTCAAAAATTAATAAATAGCCTCGCTCCAAGGTTATTTAGTCATCAATTTTAGTCATAATTGAAAATTTTATTCAGCTATTACTTTATTCTGATCCAGCGACTAATGCTACAGAAGGATTGACGATTAAAAGACTAAATTAGTCATATTAATTTAAGAATGATTATTTTAGTCGTCAATTTTATCCATATGACTGAAAACTTATTCGACTAATGCCCAACACTGTTGGGGTCCATCATGGAAGTCCATCATTGGACATCAAGTCCAAAACTTCTACTGTCCCGCAAGAAAAATGGCTGCGCCCAGGGCTGAAACAATTGTATTCAACTGGAAATTGATTCCGAGTTTGTGATTACATCTACAGTTGACTTCCGGTAAATTGTGATTACCCGATATCCCCCTTGAGGCTAAATCCAATAAGATTACGACTGCAATCCCAATTCAATAATTACGAGTGTGGTTTCTAATTACAGTGGATGGAAGCCAAACTATTGGTGCAATCAACGATCAAATTTAAGGGGGTAAGCTTTGGGGATGCCGGGCCTCCCACACTCGCAACTTTACAAGTATTATTTTTGGGCCAAATGTTAATATTTTTCGAAAAGAAAAAGTTGTCGCGCCATCCTTCAATTGTTTTTTTTTTTTTTTTTTTTTTTTTTTTTTGGCAGATTGTTGTTATTTTTGTTTTATTCTAAATTCCCTAGTTTGTTGAAATTGGTTGAAATAAATATGGGCTGCCATCTCCATGTAACTGCAATAGTGAAACAGATCTACAATTGTATTTCAACAAATTTTAATAAATAAACGAGGACATTTAGAGTACGACAAATGAAACAACGACCTGGCAAAGATTCAAAGATGGCGGGACAATGATTTATTTTCGAGAAATATTACTTTTTGGCCCTACAATTATACTGGTAAAATTCCAAAATTCCAAAAGTTTGGCATTGCAGGTATAGAAGTGCATGATAACCTAAGGCTATGCAAAGATTTTCGTTAAATTTTAGTACATTTAACGTACTGGAAATTTACCATGAAAGTGTCATAACGGCTGTTGGAGGGGTCGTTCATGCATAATAATTATTTAGAAATATGAAAAATTTTCAAATATTTAGATTTTTTTGTTTGTTTTGGGACTTTTTTTTGACAATTTGGCGAATTGGGGAACTTTTCAACAATTCTGCAAGTTTTCGAAAAAGTTGCAAATTGTCGAATATTAGCTAAATTGTAGACAATTGTCACACAATTTAATATAATGTTACGAAATTATTTACAAATATGAACATTTTTCAAAAATTGCGAAAGTTTCAAAAATTGATCGTTTTTCAAGCTTTCGAAGGTTTTTTCGAAAACTCAAAACGTTTTTCCAAAATTTCGAACATTCTACATTTCTTAGGACGAACCCGTGATCTGTACAGGGCAATGTGCACTGTAAAAAAATAATCTTAATTTTGACAATTTCATGTCTTAAAATTTGTTCAAGGTCGAACTTTAGACGTTTTCGAAAATTTTAGACATGAAACATGTCTAAATTAAGACTCTGTTCTTACAATATAGAACATCATTCTATCTATGGTCGACCCTCAGTACATCCGGTTGTAAAATTCAAAAGATAACATCAACAAATTTTATAAAATAAAAATATTTATTTTCCAGAGCATTTTGGTTATGTTTAAACTAATAATTCGTGAAGAAAACAGTCTTTTTTTTCTTAGAAGTTCATTTTGCCTATCCAAAAATAACTTAGAAATACATAAAACGAAATGTTGAAAAATTGTTTTCTATATATAATTTGTGTATGTAATGTTTTCTGTTATAACGCAATGAGATGTCAAATCCATTTATCACCAGGCCGCCATTGTACTTTCATGGTCAATGGTAATCGCAGTTAACAAAATAATCGCTGGTTCAACAAAATTACTGAAATAAAAATGGAGTCAAAATTGGCGGAACAATGTTTCCGAATATTTCTACCAGGGCATACCGGATGTTAACACTTTTCTCATTACAAGGAGTGACTGATATAGTCAGTCATCGACACAGAGCCTCACATAATGAGTCAATGTCACTCCAGCAGATTTCTCACCAAACCTCAAGGCCTTGGGGAGCTGGAGAGGACACGTCTCATTCCTAAAGGCGAATTTCCTGCTATAACGTTAGGTTTTTATATACGACATCCACGTTTTTTATCAAGTATGAAACTGGTGTAATCTCTTTGTAAGGAGAAGAACCGCTTACTGGAGCAGAAATGTAAGACCTTAGTCCAATCATCATTCAATGCACCAAGACTCGGTGGTAATTAAGTTTCACTGATGGTGAGAAATCACCGAAATTGACATCGATTTATGGCACGATCACGTCACTTCTCGTATAATCATCGATCTACAACGAGACTAGCGAGGATTTCTGGGGCCTGATCTATAATGATATATACTGTACACTTCCAATAACGTGGTTTGACGGCAGCGCCGTAGCGTGCAAGTTTAGCGCCCCCTGCCCACAACAGTATTGTAAAACATAAAATTTCGATATTCTAAATTATACAAAAGTGTCTACTTCAAAAATTGAAAATTTGTCTTCATAGAAGTTTGAAAAACTTTAAAAATTGACCAATGAAAATGTGGAAAATTTTGAAAAGTTGACAAATAAAAATGTTTCAATTTTGCAAAATTGAAACATTTGACAAAGGAAAATTTAATTTACCAATTATATAATTATTGCAGAATTAAGAGAGAGAAAAAATGAGAATTTTGAATAATTTAGAGAGGAAAATATTGAGAATTTTGAAAAATTAAGATAGGAAAATTTTGAAAAATTTAGAGGAAATATTGAGAATTTTTGAAAAATTAAGAGAGAAAAATATAGAGAATTTTAAAAAATTAAGAGAGGAAAATATAGAGAATTTTGAAAAATTAAGAGAGGAAAATATAGAGAATTTTGAAAAATTAAGAGAGGAAAATATTGAGAATTTTGAAAAATTTAGACGGAAATATTGAGAATAATGCAAAATAAAGAGAGGAAAACATTGAGAATTTTAAAAAATTTAGAGAGGAAAATAATGAAAAATTGTATAGAGGGAAATATTGAGAATTTTTAAAAATTAAGAGAGGAAAACATAGAGAATTATGAAAAAGGAAAACATTGAGAATTTTGAAAAATTAACCTCGGAAAACGTTTAAAATTTTGCAATATTAGCCTCGGATAATGTCGAAAATGTTGTAAAATTTACCTTCAAAATTATCTCAATATTACAAAACAAAATTTAAATTTGCATGCCGAACTGTATACGTGTATATACTGTACTTATTTTTCTTTTTGGTGCCCCCTTTACCCTCGGCGCCCTGCTGCAGTCCACCCCCTGGCCCCCTCGTTGCTACGGCCAATGATTTGAGGCAGTGGCTTCAAGAATTTATGAACGCCAAACAAGAGAAGCAATCCTCTGATGAACCTCCATACATCAAGAATGTTGATGTAAGGAGCAGTTCCATTATCACTCGAACATAGTCAAACCATACAAAAAATGTATGCCGAGTAAGTATACACTGTGTACATCCGACCCAAGGTTAACTTCACTTTTTTAATCAGAGGGAAACCAAAACAAGGTCTATATCCATCATGAATTGAGATATTTTCTCATCACTCCACACAAGGATGGAGCTTTGTAAATATGTTCAGTAGCTCTGCCAGTGTGTTAACAACAAGACAGGGTCAATGTACAATAATATTTGCTCATTGAGTGCAGGCAAATAAACATAGGCGTTTACATCGATGCTCTTTTTAGAAGCACCATCTTTGAGTTTTTTCGAATGTTGACATCAAGAAAGTCGACAATCTTGCATTAAGTTCTCTTGTGGAAAAATTGGACTTCGGTATTATCAAGAAATAAGTATTGTATTGGAAACAGGGAATCAATAATCACTTTAATTCAATACTTAAGATGTTTCTAATGCTGACGAAAGATATGCTACATAACATTTTTTAATAGGAGGGCGCCCTCTATAGGAATTTCGTTGAAGATAGCTATTTGAATAAAATTGAATATTTTTACGATAATTTTTATTCTGTGGAAAACTAACGGAAAAACCAGGTATTGGAACTTGTGCATTTTCAAATTTTGCACACTTTTAAATTATTTGAAAAATATTTTAATTTCATGAAGTACCAAATAAAGTCCATTTATTCAAGGGGAATAAATGAATTTATCAATTAATCGGGAAATTTAAAAATGTGACAATTCCAATTTCTAGTTTGTTTCCCTTCATTATCAAGAAGAAAAAAAAATTATTGGAAATATTCATTTTCATGCCTAAACTAGGTGTTGGAACTTAATTGTGCATTTGAAAATTTTGCACACTATAATTTTGAATTATTTCTGAAATATTTTTATTTCAAAAAGCACCACCTAATGGTCAATACATTTAAGAGGAATAAATGAAGTTATCAATAAATCGACAAATTTAAAAATGTGAAAATTCTAAAAAATTCCCCTTTCAATTAGGTAATTATTGACAAAAAATTGAATATTTTTTAAGATAATTTTTATTCCAGGGAAAAACTATAAGTATTAAAACTTGTGCATTTTCAAATTAAGCACACATTAATTTTGAATTAGTTATGAAATATTTAAATTTCAAAAACCACCAATACATTCAAGAGGAATAAAAGAATTTATCAATTAATCGAAAAAATTTAAAATGTTAAAATTCCAGTTTCTAGTTTATTTCCTTTCATTATCAAGTAATAATAAATAAAATTATTGAAAATACTCATTTTCATGCCAAAAAATTTCTCCGAAAAACTCTTATTTTTCAATTTCCCGAATAAAAGAAATTATCAATTAATAGGATAATTAAAAAAAAAATTCAAAATTTAAATTTCTAATTTTTTCTTCTTATCAAGAAAAAAATAAACAAAATTATCGGAAATATTCATTTTCATGCCTAAAACTTTAACTTAAACTTTAGTTCCAATTTTCCGAATGGACCAATAGGGTCCTCTATCGGTGAATTTTATTTGTGAATTTTAAATTTAGATACATTTTATACAAGACAATTGCGCATTGACAATGAATTTCAATTCTGACATAATTAACAATGCATGATTTGGACTGCATTTGGACATTCATGTTCTGCATTGCTCTGACATAGGGTAACAAACGGATGCTTGCACAAGATCCAGAACATTTTCATAAACATAGCATTGTAGTTTCATCACATTTGCATTTTGAAATAACGGTGCAAGGTTGTATATACATGTACATGTAGTTCATCAGATCAAACGTTTGACTAAAACCCAAATACCACCAAGTATTTCGTCCAAGAATGCAGACAGCTTGTGTATTAGTGCGTGGGATGCTGTTCATGATAAATAAGCTGGCCATATGTGGTCAAAAACAAATCATTTAGCAGCCAATCTACGCCAGCAAAGATGCAATTTAACTCCACCTTTTCTTTGTTTGGCAACAAAACGGTCCATGTGTAAGGGCGAAGCTCCTCTCGAATGAATGACTGCCATTTCCCTTTTTTGTCTATTTGGCCAATTTTTTTTACTGGCTTTTGGCGTGGGGGCTCCGAAGTTTCGTGTAATTTGTCTTCGAGGCCATCCACCAACTACTACTTCAATAAAAACTGCCATTCAACCGGACAGAAGGATAAGATTTTGCACTTCAAGGTTTGGTGGGCTTGTTAACTTTGTCATATCTGCTATGTTTTTTATGCCCAAATAGACAATGCAACAACGAGTGAATTGGGTGTGGGACAGCTTTGACAACCTGAATGAGAATCAGAATCAAGATTCATTTTCCAGGGGGCTATTCCAACAGCGCCGAATGTAATTAAAGCCTGGCACGACTCGCCTGATCGTGCCAAATATCAATGCGACACAGTAGTTCTGCAAATCTGCGAACAAATCGGCGATGTCACGAGGAATTAATCCTATAGTTATTGTCAATAGTAGAAAATCAGGGTTCCCCTCGGAAATTTCATATTCAACTTCCTTGACTTTTCCAGGTTTATAAAACAAATTTCCCTGACCAACGATAACATTGATATGCGCCAATGTTATCCACGATTTTGCAAAAAAAAAATCAAATATTTTGAAAAAAAAAATACTAATGTCAATTTTCAAAATTAGCATAGGAAAATTTTTGCAAAATTAGTACGACATTTGTTTTTGAAAATTTTAGACATTTATATTCGAAAAATGTCGAATGTTTTGCAAACTCGTACTCGGGGAAGATTGTAAATTTCGAATATTTGTACTCTGCAAAGGTTGAGAATTTTGCCAATTTGTCTTCAGAATCTGTTGGAAAATTTGCAAATTTCTCCTCGGAATTTGTTGAAAATTTTACAAATCTGTATTCTAAAGCAGTCGAAAATTTGTGCTTGGAAAACATCTAAATTTTGCAAATTTGTCCTCGGGAATTGTAGAAAAATTTTCAAATCTATACTGAATTTTTTTTTAAAGTTTGCAAATGGGCCCTGAGCTAAACACGTAGAAGCATTAATATCGGACTTTTCCAGACATTTTCAATTTCCCTGACTTCTCCAGGTTTTTCAGGTTTGAGGAAACCCTCTAAATACAAGGGGTCCTCACAGATGGCATTGCTGGCAGACACGACAAGCGACGCTATATTCGACCGGAAATCAATGACTGTTCTGGAATATATACCGCTAAATCGGAATATAATGTGATACTCAATAATGTTTTGTGTGGTATGTCTTCTTTTTGGATCTCACACTGTCCAAAGATGATAATGCAGTCATAAAGGACAAGTCCACAATACGATTTGCAGTGCCACCTTTGGAAAGAAACAATAATTCGGAATAAAATAACTTGCCAAGTAATTAATTACTTAGAATTTCAAGTTTTGGGAGGAAATGGTGACTAGCTTGTTACAATATCTATCAATTGTTCTGATTTCTGTCCATAGATGGCATAGCAGGGCAAACATTCAAGCGACATGCAGTGGTAACTTTGGGCAGAACCCAAGACCAATGAATCGCCATCAGCTACTTGCGCATTTTAATTTATAGGCTACTCATGTCAGGTCATGTCATGACTAGATTGTTATTCTTTTGAAGTCAGGACTAGACACTAATTCTTGACCCATTCAACAAAGTAGCTTATATTGGAATACTGCAGTTTATTACATACATCGGTAGGCAAACATAACAAATCAACAATTTTTTATTTACTACGTCCACTCATGAGAGGTTCCGTCTAATAATTCATTGCACTTTATGAATTATTTTTCCTATGGTTCGATTCAGATGTTTGCACTTTTATTTTATTGTTATGATATTGGCCTGTTTTCCTGTTTAAATAATGTTTGCGTGTTTATGATACATCGAAGTAGATTTTTCTTGATGGCAATACATGTAAAGCAGTCCAAAACAGTGACTACACTGGAAGTACCGACAGGAACAGGAAACAGGATCCGGTTACTCATAGCAAACTTGAAACTTCCAACTAAAAATGGCTAAATCATGTGTGCCAATGTCACTGAAAATGAAGCCTTCCGAATCCTGTGGGAAAAACAACCAGGACACCAAAATTGTAGCCCTGCCCAAATGCACTGATGCACTTTTGCAACAAATTGTTTCCTTTGGCCCGAGTTCCCATGTTTAAACTGTGAGACTAATTAGATATGACAAGGTGTCTCCCAATTATTATCACGGATTTTGATAATGAGGTACATGTTAAGCTGATAACGTAGTAAATCTTCATCTGAATGATGATATTATGCACAATAAGAGGTGTGACTGGTGATGGCAATTGTGGTGTCATTTCGATTTCCATGTCTGTACTGATTCTCAGGGCCGCAGTTACGAGGGTGCCAGGAAGTGGACTGCACCCGGGCGCCGAGGGCAAAGGGGCGCCAAAAAGAAAAAATATTATATACACTGAATATTTCGTCATGTGAATTAAAATTGTTTTTTAATATTGACAATATTTGTATAATGGTTGTTTTTAGGCAACTTTCACAAAATTGTCGACATTTTCCGAGGTTAATTTTGCAAAATTCTTAATGTTTTCCTCTCTTAATTTGTCAATATTTTCAAAATCAACATAGTTAAATTAAATTTTCCTTGGTCAATTTTGCAAATTTCTTAATGTTTTCCTAGGTTAATTTTGCAAAATTCTTAATATTTTCCTCTATTAATTATGCAATATTTTTAAAAACAACATTGGTAAATTAAATTGTCCTTGTTCAATTTTGCAAAATTGTTATCGTTTTCCTCTCTTAATTTTTTCTCGCAAAATTAATGTTTGTCCTGTCTTAATTTGCAAAATTGATGTTTTCCTCTCCTAATTTTGCAATATTTTCAAAATCAGTATAGTTAAATTAAATTTTCCTTGGTCAGTTTTGCCAAATTTCAACATTTTTATTTGTCAATTTCTTTTTAATTTTCAATTTTTTTTTTCAGCGGTCAGTTTTGAAAGTTTTTCAAACTTCTTTCAAGACAAATTTGTAATCTTTGAAGCAGACACATTTTTGTACTCTTTAACGAATTTTCTATACTGTAATTTAGAATGTCGAAATTTTATGTTTTACAATACTGATGTGGGGGAAGGGTGAGGGCGCTGAGCTAATACATGTATTATGTTCCCCGGGGGGTTCAGTGATTCTGAAGTTTATAGCCAGAAATCAGACCATAAAGAATCAGTTTTCATTGAAAATTTCGGCCATAGATTACTTAAGCAAAAAAAAACACAATTAAATTACTGAAGCACTTAATGGGTTTATAGCGTTTTTATAGCTTAGGCTAGACTGCTCTTTGGTGTTCATCATTGTAGGCAAAACCTTAATTATTCAACAGAATATACTGTGTCTGAAATCGGCATTCAACATGGCCCTTCAAAGTTAAAAATGTATCGAGGAGTGCGGGATATTATCCTGGGAAAAAAATTAATATCATAATACTTTTTATATATTGGCGTCTTCCGGGTGAAGTACTGTAAAAAACCACAGGATGTTAAACCAAAGATTAGTTTTTCTGATACAGATATAAAAAAAATTGATGCATATTAAGCATGCTCTTTAGTCAAGCTACTTGCAAAGTAAATTTGAAACATTTTGAGAAAGAACTAGGCCAGCAGCTTTCTGATTTTTGAATTAATGATGGCTCTATTGATAATTTTCTACAACAAAATTAACACAATTTAAGAACAAAATTCATTACGAGGCGTCAATTATCGATATTAACTGCAAATAATTATCGGGGACGCGAATTAAATTTTATTCCAACTTTTCGTGAGATAAATTTGAAAAGATTTTCAACCTTTTCCAGAACAAACTTGCAACATTTTCAAATGTATTCGAGTACAGATTTTTAAAATTTCACACAGTTTCCGAAGAAATTTATCAAAATTTCCAAGTTTCCGAGGAAAAAATTGAAAAATTCTGAACCTTTTCAGAGTATAATTTTTCAAAATTTACTATACATTTTCCGAATACAAATTTGTCAAATTTTTTAAAAAAAAAATGTCAAAAGATTTTGTAACATTTTAAAATTTTTTTTGTTACTTATTAATTTTTTTTTAAAAAAAATTGTCATTAGTATACATTTTGAAAAATACTGAATATATTGTCCTGTGTCGATTTTGCAATATCGTGGATAATATTGGCATATATGTCAATTTTGACATTGTCCCTAGGGAAATTTGTTTAAAAACCTGCAAAAGTCAGGGTTGTTGAAATTGAAATTTCTAGAGGAACCCCTGTAATATAAGATTCGCCTAATTTGTAGAAACGGAAAAAAAACATATTTAATTTATTAAGGAAAAAGTCATATGAAAAACCGTTCACCTGAATAATAAATTTATACAAAATTAGTGCATTGGCACTCCTCACCTCATTATCACTACACTGTGTCTTGCAAGCATACTTTGCTCCAGAGATTGATCTTAAGTATTTGAGGAAGGGGGGGGGGGGTGTCGCCCACATTTCAAGTGGTCAAGCAGAGAGGAGGTCAGAAAAGCAAAATTTGTAGCTTTGGATAAATTTTAATTTAGGACAACCAAGCTTTCTCATGCTTCCACCAGAAAATTCATAATCAATTTCCCTGACTTTTCCAGGTTTTTAAACAAATTTCCCTGACCAAAGTCAAAAATGACATATGCCAATGTTATCCACGATTTTGCAAATCGCGTTTTGCATTGATAGCTTGCAATTAAATTTCCCAAGGTCAATTTTGAAAAAATTTCAAAATTAACATTGAAAAAATTGGCAAAATTAGAAAGACATTTTTTTGAAAATGCTACAAATTTGTATTAGGAAAATGTTGAAAGTTACGCAAATCAGTACTCGAAACAGTTGACATTTTTGAACATTTGTGCTGGAAAAAGATAAAAATCTTGCAATTTTGTATGAGACGTTTACACATTTTGCAAATTTAGATTCTTCTACAAATTTGTGTTTGGAAAACGTGGAAAATTTCACAAGTTTGTCTTAGGAAAATATTGAAAATTTTGCAAATTTGATCTCGAAAACTGTTGAAAAATTTGAATAATTTATTCTTGGAATTTGTTAAATTTTTCGTAAATATGTCCTAGGAAAAGGGTGAAAATTTTGCAAGTTTATCCTCGAGAAAACAGAAAATGTTGCAAATTTGTCCTCGGAAGCTGTTGAAAATTTTGCACATTTGTCCTCGGAAACTATTGAAAATTTGCGACCTTGTACTGAAATTTTGTTTAAAAAAAATGTGCAAATGGGCCTGAGCTAACTAAGTAGAAGCAATAATTTTGGATCGAGACAAAATTAATACGTTGAATTTCCCTGACTTTTTCAAAATAAGTCATTCTTCCCTGACTTTTCCAGACATTTTCAAGTTTCCTAACTTTTCCATGTTTTCAGCTCTGGGGGAGCCCTGTTTCTTAAGATCGAACTCAGACTCAGGGATGAGTTGCCCAACATTATAAACTGAACAATGTTGAGCTACCGTGTATTCCTCAGAACGTGACTGGTGTATCAACTGATTGAGTTTCCGATCAAAAAGCAAACCAGATTTTAGTATCTAACTTTCGATCTGGCCATTAACTACCATGGCATGTAAAAAGCAGATAATTGTTCAACCTCCGGGGTTAATTGGGTATTGTTAAGAGGCAAAAACCGTGCATTTCCAAATCAAACGTATTTCATGAAGGGACAATGACATAGCATGCACCGATTTTGCGGAATTCGAGCGGGTGGCGCTCCGATCGTTTGTTTACGTTACTGGTCATTAACGCTTTCAGCACTTTTAACTTTGCGAATATGGCAGGAAATGATGTGTAAACGAGTTCAACCAGATGGGCCGCACTACAAATGCCTGAGTGGAATATGATCGGGTGAGAAAACCATTTTCCACCATGATTCATTTCGTACACGAATTACAACTGTGCTCTGGATTTCTAGTTTACATAGTACAAATTCACGAAACGGAAATCGGTGAAAAAGGGTGATCGTAAATTCAACAGATGCAATGTTGAGCAAACTGTGTTATAGTAAAAAACAATGAAAAAGTGAAAATAGTAAAAAATATTTCGCGAACCGTTAAGGGAGAAATACATGTACAAACCATTATCAGGCCGGGTTCCCCCAAAAATATCATATTCAATTTCCCAGACTTTTCCAGGTTATTAAATAAATTTTCCTGACCGAAACAATGTCAATATTGACATATGCCAATGTTATCCAGGATTTTGCAAAATCGGCACATTAAAATATTCAATATTTTGCAAACTTTACTAAAATGTTGAAGATTTGACAAATGTTGAACATTTTACAAATTTGTCTTCGGAAAATGTTGAAAGTTTTGAAAATGTTTCCTCGGAAAAGATTGGAAGTACATCTATCTGTCTTTTGATATAACAGTTGAAGATTTGTGCTTGGAAAAAGTTGAAAATTTTGCAAATGTGTACTCGGAAAACGGGGAAAGTTTGAAAGTGTGTTTTCGGAAACTGTTGAATATATGTGCTTGGAAAAGGTTGGAAATTTTGCAAAAATGTCCTCGGAAAAGGTTGGCTATTTTGAAAGTTTGCATCGAAAAATCGGCACATTAAAATATTCAATATTTTGCAAAATTTACTAAAATGTTGAAGATCTGACGAATGTTGAACATTGTTGAACAATGTTGAACTTTGCAATCTGTCTTTGATATAACAGTTGAAGATTTGTGCCAGTGCTTGGAAAATGTTGGAAATTTTGCCAATTTGTACTCGGAAAACGTGGAAAAGTTTGAAAGTGTGTCTTTGGAAACTGTTGAAAATTTGTGTTTATAAAAGGTTGGAAATTTTGCAAATGTGTCATAGGTAAATTTCAAAAACTTTGCAAATTCGTCCTCGGCAATTGTGGAAAATTTTGCAAATTTGTACTGGGATAATTTTTAAAAGTTTGTAAAACGTGAACGTTTTACCACGTAAAAGCCTTAATTTTGGATTGTGACAACATTAATACGCTGAATTTCCCTGACTTTTTCAAAATTTAATGCCCTGACTTTCCCAGGTTTTCCAGGTCTGGGGGGAGCCCTGATTATTTATATAGTTTTTTGGTTGTAGTTTCAAGTTTTAATAACATAAAATGAAAACAATAGTTATTCCAATGTCGTTTCATCACTTATTTCAAACGGTTATCTGTTTTATTAGTATAAGAGGTGATACATGTTTTATTTGTCAAAAGTCTACATTTTTTTGTAACTATTTGTGAGCATGTGTCGCGGGATGTTAATGCCCCTTGGAAGTGTCAAATACGCAAATTCCACAGAATCCAATAGCAAACATTTCGAAAAAAAGTCTTTACACACATCCACGCTGATATTTCGCAAAAGAATATACGTTTTTCTCCAGGTTTATTAAACTACGAGTTTAGATAGTAACATGGTTTCACGGTGCATTTTCCCCAGATTTCGATACTATGTAGGAAATCCTGTTGCTCAATTAATAGATCGTGAAGCACACGAGCGAGATTAAATGGCAATATAAATTGTTTATCTTGCCAAGTAAAAAATGACGTCACCAGTGTTAGACTGATAACTTTTCGTTATTCAATATGACGCTTATTAATTGAAAAGCGCCAGGACAATGGCGCCAGATGACATTCATCGAAACTGATGGAAGTATAGTAAAACAACTCCATCACAGATAACGCGAATTGTGTAATACCAACATGGCGAAATAGCCAAGCAAGCCCCTACACTTTCTCCAGTACAACGGTTCCAATGCTGTCAGATACTGTTTTTTTATTTATTATAAAATGTGATAAAAGTAAAGAAACTGCTTGAGCACGTGTTTCGGTTAACAAAAATGGCCGCCATGCTTGAAATTCTCCCTTTTGTAGCACGGCGAGCAAATCTCAAATCGACAACATTTATATTAGAGATTAGATTAGATGTTTTTACTCCTTTCAAACGGAAGGTTATAGAATTAGCCAATGTGCACGAGTGTGCTACCCTGTGAATGGCCAAGTCCCCACTTTCTCCTGTGAAGCAGTTCCATTCCTCCAGGCTTTGCACTCCCACATCGAAAAAAAAAGCTTTAGAAATATATTTTTAGAACTGTATTATTGTAATAGTAAATGTATTTTAAAATACATTTTTATAAAACAGAAATGTATTTTTAACTTTAAAATACATTTTAAAAGTTATTCAAAATATGTATAGATTGGAACATCCAAGAAATATATTTTACATAACATATAAAGAAATTTAAATTTAATGTATTTTTTCAAAAAATATGTTATTGTAAATACATTGTAAATCTATTTTGCCTTAAAAAATGTATTTTAAGTGTATCACAAGGTATTTTTAATTAGATGTGGGCTCTCTTTCCTGTATTGCTTTGGCCACTTTCCTAACCTACATGTAGTGTTTCAGAGAATCAGAGAGCATCTTTTGTCAGAGGTCTATTGACAGCTGCAAAAATTCCATCCCAGGTGGCGCTAAGATCGTTTGCCTATAACATGGCATAGTATAACCGCAACTCTGGCGGCCATTTTATTGAAATAAACCCGACTGCAGATTATTCGTCAAAATGGCAATGAAATTGCGCAAAAGGGGGCAGTGTTTATAAAGGGTTCTGATACCGTTTGCCATAATTTTTTTTTTATCGAGGTCTGTCCCATTCCCACTATTAGATAAAAACACTGGTTTCTGAAACCAACTGTGCATGATATTTTCCGAACGACATTAGGAAATGTTACCCTACTATTAAAAGGTCACACCCAGGTCATGATAACCCGACGTGATATAACGTAGTACACGCACGTATCACGTTCAACTGGTGTTTGCTCACCAGAGTAACCTGGCACGAAATTGACGCCAGTAGTTATCTATACACCCTGTAACATTATATTTAAAAAGATTAATCCAAGATGGCGCCCGCCAGGAAATCGGCGAAGGTCGTCGGGCAGCCCTGCAACAGATTGCAGAGCCTTGAAAAAGCAAGAGTGAAAAGGAACAAATGCGGGGTGATCATGTTGCAGGGCTGCATTTTATTGCCTATATTTTATAACAAATCGTAATATGAAAAGGGATTTAAAAGTTGGGATCGTGGGCCAATTGACCCGATTTTTTTAATGGCCCATTTTTTGCCGGATGACTTACAGCGGAGTACAGCTCCAAATATAGAACCAAAAGAAACTTTTTTTTTGGTAATTAGGCTTGCCAAATTTTATTGTAGATCTATCTAGAGTTTGACACCCTTCACGTGTTTGATCGTAAAATACTGGCAATTGCAGTCAGCTAATCGAAAGTTTGTTTGACTAATGCATCGCTGATAAGCCCGCAGTAATGGCTGAAAGTAACTTAAGAAACCATTACAACGCCATATTACGAGGCTAATTACTTTACACTAAAAAAAAACATGTCTGAGTGCCCGACGTGTCGCTGCATAGAATGCATAAAACAAAGAAAATTGAGTTGTGCTGGATGACTTCACCCTTTCCAAGCACCCCAAATAAGCCATTGTTCCAGCAACCATTATTCTTTATTTTTCTCCTCAATTCAAGATGGCGGCGCCAACAAAAAAAAAGCAACACTGCTTTGCAAACTGACTGATGGATAACGATATCAAGTTTCCAACAACAATAAAAACATGGCGGAAATTATTAGTCGGAGGGTTAATTATCCCTGTTGTGTCGTCTTTTATTAGCCACACTATCAACCATTGTCTAAAACACGGTCTTTTGTCAAAGCTTTCAATCTCGTTTTTTCCCGTTGACGACGAGAACTGCCAAACTTCCATCTTTGGAAACCATTTCTTTTGTTACGTGCGCTTACAGATTTCATGTGAACAAATCTTGGCCATCGCATCCTTTTCAATTTATAACTGTCTGAATGTATATACTGGATAAGAAAACAGATTATAGTGTGTAAAGAATGCCAAAAAACACCTTTTTCTAGATGACCCACATCAATAAACAGACTAAAACCCTGAAAGCGAAGTTGGAACTCCTACTTAAAAATGATACCAGTTTTGCACGCGACCCTATATAGTATAAGAAGCTCGATCGTTTTTAATATATAGCTTTCAACCGACTTTGCAAAATTTATTTACATGTCAAATTCATGAAAGCTTATGAAATCATTCCAATGGAACACAGGTTTATCATATACTGTAAACAAATTACAGATTGTTACATGTTTACTTAGCTTAGGAATGCGTGTTAGTGCTGTTAATAACACAAAAACATACTAGTATCTACCCCAAACATTTACAACATGCCCCATTTCCATGATGAAGTAATTGTAATCTTCATGAACGTACCATTATTTGCTATTTAGCATTTACATTTCAGGTGCATTGCGTAATGCTTCAAAGTTTATAATCAAATTACCCGCCAAAGTTTTATCTAGGTTATACAAATTCAAACCAAGAGTGACGTCCCTTACGTTGCTAATATGACGCTAGAGGACCGCTTTTAAATTTGGACCACCATGCCAACCTGCCATATTGACAAGTTGAAGACCACTTTTAAATTTAGTTCACCATGCCAAACTACCATGGTGACAATTTGAGGACCATTTTGACACACAAATGCGGCTTTTAGTGAATTCCTGTGTTTTTGTAGTACCACCTACATTTTTATGTGGTACAAATATATACTTTTATACATGCATTTATTTAATTATTAAATTGCTATTTTATATTATTCATTTATTTTTATGTTATGGAACATGTCGAATTAAAAGACAAAAAAATGCGTCTGCTTTAAAAATTGCAAAATTGTCCTTAAAAAATTTGAAAAACTTTCAGAATTGACCAATGAAAATGTTGAAAAATTGACAAATAAAAATGTTTAAATTTTGGAAAATTGACTAAGGAAAATTTAATTTACCAATAATGATTTAAAAGAAATTGCATAATTATGAGAGAAAAATATTGAGAATTTTGTAAAATTAACCTCGGAAACGTTCAGAATTTTGCAAAATTAGCCTCGAAAACTGTCAACAATTTTGTAAACTTTACCAAGGACCACATTTATAAAAAACTGACGTGATCTCAATATTGCCAAACAAAATTTAAATTTACACGACGAACTGTGTGTTTTCGTTTCTGAAAAATGTATGAACCCTAATTTGGGAGAATTAACCTTTCTGTTCTGTAAAGAATAGTACAGCAAAATTCGCACTTTAGCCGTTCACAATGCTTCTGTTTGAGTACCACTACTGTACAATGCATATTGAAACTAATGTTGTGATCAACATTGTTTTTCACTAAATCTCTAAAAAAAAATCCAAACAACTAATTTGCATGGGTGCCCCCCATGGACAGCATCTTTGTTCATTATCTCAACTTGTTGCTGCAACAACTTCAGGGCATTTGGTACATGTGCATGTAAGTTTGATATATTATAATCATTAAAATGCCATTAAAATTCGCCGTGCCTTGCTACTGCAAAGTCGAGTTTAGCAGGATTCCAGCAGTCACGTGAAAGTCAAGTTTTAGGCACTTTTTGTTGTCTTTATACAAAAAGAACTGCGCCGTAGCAGTGCACAGCTTCTCAGAAAACGCATATTCTAGCTTCCGTTTGATCATTTCCTGCTTTTGCTTTTTTGTTCTGTTAAACAAGTCGTTTCGAGGCCCGACGCATTGCTAGAAATATTTTTATACATTTGTACATTTTTTATACAAGGAAACTGATGTCCAAAATGGCATCATGTGCTCAGTAGCTCTTCAGGGAGGATGGTCCATCTACACTTTACATCAGTGTACAAATTTGCAAAATTATCCACGTTTTCCGAGTATGAATTTGAAATTTGTTTAAAGTTTTCATAACTTGTAATACAAAGTAGCACAAATTTTCAAAATTTTCAACTATTTTAAGAGGACTGATTTGCATAACTTCCAATTTATTCCAAGGAAAATTTTAAAAACTTTCAACATTTTCCGAAGACAATTATTGAAACTTTCATGCTAATTTTAAATTAATGTTCTTATGTTAATTTTCTAAAATTTTTAAAATTTTCCTATATTAATTTTGAACATTTTTCCAAATTATCATTATTAAATTTGAAAAATATGAAATATTTTCCTGTGTCGATTTTTGCGTAAATTGTGGATAACATTGGCATGTGTCAGTTTTGACATTGTTTTGGTCAGGGAAATTTGTGTAAAAACCTAGAAAAGTCAGGGAAATTGAATATGAAGTTTATGGAGGCCGGGAGCCTGATGGGTTAAAAAGTTTAGGAAAAAGGGGTAAAAAGGTTTGGAAAAACAGCTCTACAGCAGAATATACCAAGTCTAAGGTTCTAATAATCAAAATTTATAACTGAAATGTCTGATCCTCACTTGGGGGTTTCATGATTTTTCCATCATCAAAGAACCTAGGTTTCGTGTGTTTTATGAAATATTTTGGCCATAATTCTGTAATTGAGCGTCTAATTTTAACTGCCATGGCGTGCAGTATCGTCATACTGCATGATTATGAGATAAAAAAAATGGAAATGTCAAAGGTTTAACAATAGATTTAAGATACAGGATTTTGAACAAAACAATCTCCAACGTTATGAAAATACAACAAATAATTAGAATGGGATTAAGAGTGCACTTGAGTTATCCGTATCATAGAGTGATAAATATACATTTCGTATCGAACATTAAAAAGATATCTGTTAATCAATGTACTCCATGGGCACGTCTTCTGATCAGCTGATAAACTACTTATAAAACTAGAATTTAGAAACATAAACATGTGCAGTACTGCAGTGCACAGGACTGAAACAATTGGTTAATGCACCATATATACTTGTTTCAAATATTACATAGCTTTAATAACTGGGAGGTGAAAAAACCAAGAGGTTAGATAATAAGGAAATGGCGACCCTCGTTGTAAATGTCACGTGGTGCATGGTGGTGGGGAGAATGGACTCGTCCTGCAAGCAAAACTTGCTCCCAAAAATGCGAGAATAACGTCAGGCCATTATTTATGCTCCAAAAATGAATGCATAAGTGAAAAAAAAAACACGATAGGAGGTGTTTTTTTCGGAGAAAAGTGAATTTTTGGGGTGAGAAATTAAGATGCGATGTTGAGATAATGTCTCAAGAAGTTTCCGGGTAATGTTCATCTTATGAGTTCATAATCCACCCCACGATTAAAATGTGCCATGATGGAAACAATGATTAACCCCATAAGAGTAAAATGTACTTTATTGGATTACTGAAAGTAGAATTTTTATGAAATTTTGAGAAACAAAACGTTTCTAAGAGCTTAATTCGCAGATTAAAATGCTGGCCGCATTTCAATTGAAATATAAATCTAATTGTCTGGTTTTGTAGTTTTTATCGTAGTAATTGCCAGTTATTTGATGAAGAGTTTTCAATTTTCAGAGTTGCTCACGTGATAGTTAAATGGAGGAGTACCTGGAAATTCAGCATTTCTTTACGTTTTTAGGAACGTTTTTATGAACAAGAAGGATTCCTGAACCTTCGAACAAGTCTAATCGAAATTACAGAAAAAGTGGCGCGAAATTGGTGTTGTTCTGCACGATGAAAGATATAACTGCGTGCACTTCACCTAAATACAACAATGTTTTTGGTTTATTCAGTCGAACATTTTGATAACCCATTTACCTGAAAAGCACTGACCATGCAATCGTTGCAATGTATAGTATTAGAGATGCGAGTCCTTGATGGATAGATTGTAATTCAAGAACTTATTGATAAACTCACTGTTGATTTTATTCTAGTGGTGCCCTCAAAGTACGAAATTGTTTGAGTAAAAAATCAGCTGTAAAAATATGAAGTGTGTATTCAGTACCATAGGGGAACATGGAGCCTGCTTCGTATTATAAGACACAAAAACAACATTTGTGAATCCATCACAATATTCATCATGCATCATCGAGTTTTAACCAAAATACCTGAAATTCCAAGATTTCCAAAATTTCAATTGCAAGATTTATTGTACTCCTCGAAGTTTATGACTCATCGACCCATTTTTATGTTTAGAAAATTTGAAATCATCCCGCGAGTCCCGTCCATCTAAAAATGAAATAAATTAACTTGGAAAAAATCCAAAATCGGCTGCTAATTTTGGATTCTTGCCAAGTTTATTTATTAGCTTAAAAAATAGACGGAAGAATTCAAAATTTGATGAATATAAATAGCCCAAAACAAGCAACAACCCCGCAGATTGAATCATATACTACGAAGAAGAAAATAAATCTTGAGGTTCCCTCAGAAATTTTAAATTTAACTTCCCTGACTTTTTCAGGTTTTTAAACAAATTTCCCTGACCAATGAACAAATTGACGTACTGTATGTCCATGATATCCACGAGTTTGAAAATCGTGTTTTGGATCCATATTTTGAAAAATTAGCATGAAAAATTTTGGAAAAATTGACATATTTGCATTCTGAACATGTTCTCATTTTTGCAAATTTGAACTTGAAAATGGCTGTAAATGTTTAAAATTTGCACTCCAAATAGGTTGAGAATTTTGCTAATCTGTCCTCAGAATCTGCTTCAAAATTTAACGAATCTATACTGTACTCGAAATAACAATTGAAAATTTGAAAATTTCTCAAATTTGTATTGACATTTTTTCTTCAAAAGTTTGCAAATGGGCCCCGAACAAAACAACGTAAAAGCATTAATTTTTGTAGTGACAACATTAATACGTCGAATTTCCCTAACATTTTCAAAATACACTGTAATTCATTCTTCGCTGACTTTTCCAGACATTTTCAAGTTCCCTGACTTTTCCAGGTTTTCCAAGTTTGGAGGGACCCTGTTAAAATTTGGACAATTTATCCTCGGAAACTGTTCAAAATTTGACGAATCTATACTCGAAATAACAATTGAAAATTTGAAAATTAGTCCTCGGAGACTGTTAATTGAAAATTTCGCAAATTTGTATTGACATTTTTTTTTCAAAAGTTTGCAAATGGGCCCCTAGCCAAACAACGTAGAAGCATTCATTTTTGGTTGCGACAAAAGTAATACGTTGAAATTCCCTGACGTTTTCAAAATAATTCATTCTTCCCCGACTTTTCCAGACATTTTCAAGTTCCCTGACTTTACCAGACATTTTCAAATTCCCTGACTTTTCCAGGATTTCCACCCTGTACGAAAAACAAGTTCCGAAAAAGTTTAACATTTCAGTAGGTGTACTTGTTTTTCAATTCAGCAGCAAACGGAACACGTTTCGTCTTTGTGTCCCAGCTCTGCCCTGGGGCCGTCCACTGAAGCAGTCAAGAGGGAGCAGCTGAAAGCGCACAAATTTCAACAACAACAACAAAAAAACCACCAGGGGAACATCTCATCCCCACGGGTCACATTGAAAAGATCGGTGTCAGGGCTGGGTTTGGTCCATTCCACGCAAGCATTGCACCCTTCCATGGTTTCCTAGTAGGGCGCAGAGTTTAGCAGTTGGCCCACCATTCGGAATTTCTGGTTGTCAGGTGCGTGAACCCCGCACCAGCAACAGGTTCCAGAACTTCCAGGCTTTGACCCTCTGCAGATCAACGGCATTTCCGAAATACGAAATAAAAAAAAACGACATCGCACCCAAGGAGGTGCTCGGCGTGTGGGCGTCCCGGGACGCTCGATCGAGCACTCAGACAGTCGCGCTGAAAAATTCGGCGATTCGGATTCGAGATCAACTACCTCGCTCCTCGGCACCAGAAACGGAGCGCACCTTGGCTGGGAAAATGGTGGCCGTGACGGGGAAAGTGCGCTAGGAGGTGGGCCGAGCTACCCCTCCATTCAGGGCCAGCCGAAAAAAGTCCTCCCCCAGCCACATCCTCGAGCCAGCTCAGCGCCTCAGTCGCGATTTTCGCTGCGAGGGGAGCAGCTGTACTAGGATACTCAACTGCCACCGGAGTGCGAAAACCTTTGCCGCGTGAGTGTCGCCTTCTGCCGTGGGAAACGCGAGGATTTCCGCCGCGCCACCTACAAGCGCCAGCTCTGTAAGTGCTCGTTTTTTGACCCCCCTCATGCAGCAGGCTCTGCAACCATGGTAGCTCTAAACCCCCTCGACATTGTCAACTTTTGTCTGGTATTTTCAATGTGCTGAATTTGGGAGTCTACATCGGAAACTGAAGTCCGAAAAGTTTGCTGGACAGAGGTGAGGACCCTGATGCTGCTCCTCGTGAATGTGGAAAAGTTGGGAAATGAGGCGTCCGAAAATGCGCTGAATATGGGATTATATGGGGGGGAAGGGGTGAGTTTTGGGAAGTTTATTTTCGGAGTTGGGGCAAGTTTTGTGAAGTAGGGGATGGAAATATGCACGTCTGGGACGACGTAAATGTACTGAAATTTTGGGAGTTTTAAGACGCTGTCCATGAATGTTGTTTGTAAACTTAAGCCATGTTTTTACTTGGATAAAACTATATTTTGGCGAACTTTAAGAAATTTACGTAAAAGTATGATATGGGAATGAAGTTCTCGAAGTTAAGAATATAGTCAGTATAGTCAAGCAGGGGTTGGAAAATGCAATACAATTTTGGGAGTTTTAAGACGCTGTCCATGAATGTTGTTTGTAAACTTAGCCATGTTTTTACTTGGATAAAACTTTGGCGAACTTTAAAAAATTTACGTAAAATTATGCCATGGGAATGAAGTTGTCGAAGTTATGAATAGTCAATAGTCAAGCAGGGGATGAAAAATGCACTAAAATTTTGGGAATTTTAAGACGCTATCCATGAATGTTGTTTGTAAATTTAGCCAAATTTATTTGGATAAAACTATATTTTGGGGAACTTGATAAAATTTACGTAAAATTCTACCATGAGAATGAAGCTCTCGAAGTTAAGAATAGTCAATTTTGCTTTGTTTCCTGTACTTATTTTATGAAGGGGTTTTCTACTTTATTTGGAGGATATTAAACTGTGAAATTCAGTTTCGATTCAAATTTCCTGATGTTTGTTTAAGCTACTCGAATTACGTTGTTTTGCTAACTTCAGGAACTTAGATATTTTTCAAAAATGTTATCTGTCAGGTTTTTTTAAAAAAAATGCTATGATATCTAGTAGTTGATAATCGCTAACACAAAAGTAATTCCAGCTGTGTTTGTTGATTTCGGGAACTTTATTTTTCCGGAGTTTGTTGTACGACTGGTTTGAAAAATGTCTGAAAAACGATTACCAAAAATGCCGTTGCTGGAGTTGATTTAACTTTAGGTGAACGTTATTTTCTGGCAAAGTTTCAAGATCTTCTAATACAGGGTGTCCTACTGTCAACCCAAAACTGAGTTAGCAAACTTCGTAAACTTCTTTCTCAGGCAATATTTTACAGAAATTTTCTAAAAATTATAATTATTCAGGTAAATTTGGCTAAATTCGCAAACAATTAACATTCAGATGTGTTTTCACAAATTAAGCTAAAAAATGAAGTTACAATTTACATATTTTAAGCTTGGGCGATTTTTTTATGCTCGGTAAGGACAACGCCAAAAATAATTGTATACTTAAATATAAAAAAATCTACCAAAACTACAAAGTCTGTTCGAGTACCCCTTTTGTCTGCACAATTCGCAAATCTGCGTGTACGCAGAGTCGAAGATTTAAATCATCAGTACAAATGTTCCAAAATGATAAAACAGGGTTCCCCCAGACCGGGAAAACCTGGAAAAGCCAGGGAACTTTAAAATGTCTGGAGAAGTGAGGGCAGAATGACTTGTTTTGAAAAAGTCAGGGAAATACAACGTAGATGATTGATGTTGTCACAATCCAAAATGAATACTTTTACATGGTTAGCTGAGGGCCCATTTGCAACGTTATTTAATAAAAAAAATGTCATGTTAATTTTTCAAAATTCTCTTATTTTCCGATAAATTCGGCAAGATATCGATGAAAAACACGATTTGCAAAATCGTGGATAACACTGGCATATGTCAATCTTGTCATTATTCAGGGAAATTTGTTCAATATCCTGGATAAATTAGGGAAGTTGAATATGGAATTTCTGGGGGAAGTTGTGACAAATTTGTCCTCTGAAATTATTGAAAATTCTGCAAACTTGTACTGAATTTTTTTAGTTTGTAAATGGGCCTTGAGCTAACCAAGTAGAAGCATTAATTTTGGCATGTAAAACATACTAAGATATATACTCAAGCTGGACATGTGAATAAATCCACAAAATCCATTTTCCACGAGGAACACAATTCGTTCCACACGCAGCTGTTTCTTAGAAAAACAGCGTGGAAAGAAATTGGAAACGTCTTGTCCCATTTCGAATTATTCCTACTGAAGATTTATTAAAAAAAAAATGAGAGTAAACGTCAAAATTAAAGTGAAAAATGGAAACAACAGGTGTAAAAGCAGTGCACAACGAATTATCTTCCACGACCTGAAACTAAATTCCACAAATGCATCCTGATTCAAATCTGAATTACCATGTAATTCAAATCACTTTGGCAGTAATGCAATTTTGACGCACCCTCTACGTCCAAAAACCTGCCCAAGCTTCCTTCTCACAAACCGTTTTTCCATGTCTTTGAACTCAAGGCTTCCAAGAAGGGAAACGATTCTCGTATCCTGTCAGCATACCAAATAGTTTCTGGAAACATTTTCAGCAAAGCCGATTAGCCTCTTTCCATCAACAAAAGTAAACCACATCTCGGCCCTTGATGAATACAGTACTTGTTACACAATATGACGTCATTAATCCTCGGCCCTCCAAAGTGTCCAGACCCCCTTAGTGTGTTTATTTACCCATTCCGAACCACCAGGGTGGGGGGTTGATCATTTCCAGCTTTTGTTTACGTCATAAATCCTCTCGGACTGGCCCCATGGTTGGCCCCAGCATTTGACCAGAAATTGAATTTTTTTTAGATGTCACCTTTTGTAGATCTGTATAATTTGGATGAAGGGCAAATCAAACCCACTGAAGCATGGGTGCGATAAATTGTTGCAAAATACTGCACTTGTCTGCTATTTGGGGTTTTACGAATCTTTTACGAATGGCACTTTTGGCACTATATTGAAGTCACATGTGCAAAGGGACTGCACACATTGTTTTAAAAACATGGATAACATATTTAATGACTGTCATTTGTAAAGCTTATGGCTGAGTACCTACTGTATTGAATTCTGGCTTTACTTTAAGAAATATATGTTATACGTTCATCTGCGAAGGGGCTGTGCATTTTAAACGTGGACAGTTTTTTTTTTGGCAATTTTTGACCCCCTCCCCCACCACCTTGTGGACATCTGTGGAAATTTCTTACCCCCCTCCCCCCTCTAGGCGAGGACGTTTCAGAATGAGCACAAATATGTAATTTTTTACTTTTTCCCTTTTATTAGGTATTATTTTCTCAACAAAATTTTCATTTATTATGAAATATTACGTAAAATTTACGTTTGTTATTGTATTTTTTTTTTAATTCGCCACGATTTGGGGTTGGGAGTTCAAGCACTAAATTTTTATCATTTACAGTAGTTTCAAGAGGCATTTTTAACGTTTTACTTTTAACTTATTTTGAATGGTCCAAATCCCCTTTTGCCATTTCACACAATTACCTGTATATGAATTTTCACGCCATTTTGAAAGTACCTAATAACCTTCAATTCCCTGGAAAAATGGTCTATAGCCATAATGTGGCCACGTTTTCAATAATTGTGCAAAATCTTTCACATACTGAATGTGAATCTTTCACAGTCGAAGAAATGACTGAAAATGCATGCTAGATTTCAAAAGAACTGAAAAATGTCACACGTGCAGTGTTATCCCTAGGGCTTATGGTGCCCTATGTAGGATTAGTTTCGGACTCCTTTGATACCATTTGGTATACATGTACTGTAATTACAAAAATTGTACTGCATGTCCAACATGTGTTATTTCACATACTGAACTGAACATACTGAAATGTCCAACATGTGTTCTGTGGTGCCACTTTCAACTTACAAATGTCCACGTGGACATTGGGTCATCACTGTCTTCTGTGGACAACTGTGGAAAACTGGACATTGGGTCACTCTCCTCCCTCTGTGGACAACTGTGGAAAATTCTGGACCCCTCCCTCTAACTGTCCACGTGGAAAATGCACAGCCCCATAGCGCCGAAGGGCTCCACCATAAAGGCCGGGTCTTCTCCCACCCACGCTGGCTTCAATCCAAACGAGTTCAGGTTAATGGCCCGGATTTCGGCATGTCAGTAATTCCCACCAACCCGCAAGGGCGTCGAACAGTACAGGACCAAAAAACGTTCCGCCCTGGCCAATTCGGCCAAGTGTGTCACGTACAACACCGCCTTTGACGGTTGACCCACCGAGCACAGGTTTCGATCCCACGTCAATCGGCGTTCCAAGATGGCCGCCCTCTTGCCAGGCGTAACCCAGAAGTCGATCGTCTGAATAGCTCGGTCAAATTTAAATATGTGCAGCTCGGTCCCGCGCCATAAAAGCCAGGCTGGTACCCCTGTCCCAATTCCTGGGGATAGAACCAAAAAAAAAAAAAACTTTCATTCATAAACGCATTAGCGGCGTGGGTCAATCCTAATTGGGTGAGGTCATGATTTAGCTAAGTGGATCCACTCTAATTAAGATTTTTAAAAGTCAAGCCTCAACCCAGCAGACCGCTTGACCTTTAGATTTTCCAGATGGAAGACGGTGCCCAAGAAATGTGGAACATTAGGCCAGGGGGGTTAAACGAATATGTTTTTACACATGTAATTAGTTGGTGCGCCATGAAAATTAGGGGGTGGAGATCGGAAACCTGGATTTCAAAATGGACACCAGTCCCGAATCAAATAATGTAGGAAATATGTTTTCGGTTTGTTTCGAGAAACTCGTGTCATGCTCGGTGGAGCGCCGCAAGTTTTCGAGGATACAAAGGACTGAGAAGTGCGAAGTTTTTGCTTCAAACAGATTTTTTGTGTGGTTTCAGTAGGAAAACTCTGCGAAAATGAAGCGAGGGAAAAAAAAAAAAAAATGGGGACAGTTCAAATTGGCCTGAACGGTAAACAAAAAATCGTTAGCATCATCAAAAACTCTTTGCCGCCAGGGGGTGCTGCGAGCGAGAAAGGATTAACTTGGTAATGCCAGGCACAAACACAATCGGATATGCTGACGCAAGAAACGGTGCCGAACTTACTAATGGTAAGCTCTGTACCGTTTCTTGGAGAGTTACCCATCATGATAAGTTACCATGAGCAGAATCAGACAAGTTCTGCTTTGCGCAACTTGCAGCAAGCAGGTTCAAGAAGGTTCGTTCTAATTCTCCAAGATGAGACTAATGACCAGGAGAGCACATAAACTGGCATAAAAGCAAACCATTAAAAAAGGAACATGACATCCATCATCCTCCTGAGGGAAAACATGTTGTTGGGTGTTAAACGATGACCTTGATATCGTTGTCTCTTCAAGTCTAAGTTGCAAGGGCAGTGACGTTGTTGTGAAACGTTGTGTTAAAGTCCGTTGGTAACTTAATTTTGAACATTGATTAACTTGCAAAATGTTAACAAGACAATGTCATTGTACATGTATACAGTTTCGGTCATGACATTTTAAAAACAATGCCAGAGTTCTTACAGATTTGAAAACCTGGAAAGTCTGGAATTGTCAGGGAAACGTCGGGTAAAATTGTTTTGTTTTGTAAATGTTCATTGATAATTTTGGAACGTTGATGGAGAACTTTGGAAAATGTTAACAAGTCTAAAAGACAATAGGCTATTTCGTTGTACAGTATATATGCTGATCGCTCATAATATTTAAAACAATGTCAGGGTTTTCCCAGACTTGAAAACCTGGAACTGTAAGGGAAACGTTAGGTAAAATTGATTTGTTTTGAGAAAGTTATATAAATTCAAGTCAAGTACATGTAATAAAATGAAGCTTGCAAATGAAGCAGGTACTTCTAAATCTAAATTTGATATTTCATAAAATATGGAATAAATTAAGCATTACTTACATTGGCACAAGTGCCATTTTTTTTTGCATTTTCAGTAGTCAGGGGAGTTTGTTTCAAAATCTGAAAAGGTCATGAAAATGTCCGAGAAGGTGAAACTTTTATTTCTGGTGTAACCCAGAGAACAGAACTTGCAAAAGGAGAATAATTTGTTCCGCTTGGAGCAGCTTGATCGGATAAAAACATTTCTTCGATAAAGTAATAATCGAAAAAGTCATTTCATTTTTAATTATTTTTTATATGTTTACTAAATATGTTTTGGTAAATGGAAAAGAAAATTTGAACAACAGTTCCTTGCACGCTATCTGAAGTAAGTTTAGCGAATTATTCGTAAAAACAATCTTATACAATGAAAGCCGCTTAATTCGATCACGTTCGTTCCAGAGATTTTGACCGAAATAAACTGCTGACCGAAATAGACGATGAACGCCAAAAAAACACGCTAAAGACTGACCTTACCAAAATAATTTGTTCTGTGTTTTAAAACATACATATATTTAATTGTACACAATGCATTTACATATTTTCAAAATTATATTTATAAAAAAAAAGTTGTAAGTAGTGTTTGGTGTTGCCTGCTTGCTGCAGCGGCTGAAATTAAATGTTCTTATTCTTAAGCAGAAAATCCATCTCAGTACAGCTGACCGAATTAAGCATGATCGAATTATCAGGATTTCACTGCATGTACCATTGCAGACAATGTCATATGTATGTACAGTAAAAGCAAACAAGAACAATTCAAGAACATATAACCGTAAGTCCATCCATATCCATGTGCAGTAAGACCTCCAGTAGTTCCCTGGGGAAGGATATAAGCTTCCATTGCACGTTGCGAGGAAGGAAATTAAGGGTTTAGAGCTGCCATCATCGATCCTCTTGGGGATTGGAACAGAGATCTTAAACCAAATTTTACTTTGTGAACAGAATCTCCAAAAGTCATCTTCGAGAGAAGGGAACAAGCACCCATTGGATTACGTCGAGATCCTTGTGAAGGACCACAACCCAAACCGGTCGGGTTCCCAACCGGTACAAAGTTGCAATTAAGTTGGACTGACTTCTGGCAGAGGATTGCTCATGGCCATCGGCCAAAGGCAATTAAAGCAATTCAGACATCTTTCGGAGAAGATCCGAAAGCCAGCCAGTCATGCCGCTTTGAAATTCGCCAAGTTTCACGAATATTTGCTGGAAAACGGAACATTTTAAGAAACCATGGTTCTGTTTGCACAACCAAGCCCGGCGTTTGAACCCGGGCGCCACTTGGCAAAACTGCCAACGCAGACTCACTCAAAGTCGACACGCGACCCGCAGATGCCGATCACGTGGCACAGTTGCGAGTTCCGGAGCGTGGCCCAGCATCCGGTCATCACGCCGGCGGTCACGTGCAGCCGTGCCAGCCTCTACGACCTGCCGCGCCCTCTGGCGGTGCCCGGCTGCATCGTCGACGTGTCCAGCTTCAATAGGGTATTTATTTATTTTTTTCATTTTTATTTTATTTTCACCGTAATTTTAATTTTCATTTTCTCCGTAATTTTACTTTTTATTTGCACTTTTTTTTTGCCACAAATATTGACTGAATTGCTTCGGTAACGCGATTGGCCGTGGGGGGCAGCACCTGCGCGGGGCGCCATTGTTATGGTTAAGGCGCTCATGCAGAAAATTCTGCAACGAGCACTTCTGAGAGATGTTCATGTATTAACGGTGTGTACTTCCACAACTTTAGTTACCCTGAACTTGTTACCCCGAAACTGCTGTTTCAAAAAATAAAATCTCATTTACATGCATTTAAGCAAAATGGTTGTCGAGAATTGAAACTTTTTTTTTGAAACCAAAGTAAGCGGAATGAATTATTTATCTCGGGAGTTAGTAAATTTTCCAGATAATAAATTCGCTAAACTTAGCATATCTTTTCATGTTTTTACATTTGCAGGTGTAAGAACATGTTAAGTTGTTTTGGTGCCACATGACCTGTTCGCTGCTTGGTTAGGATGTTTCCCAAACTCTTAAATAATGTATGGTGAAATCAAAAGTAACATTGCACGGCATCCAAACTAAACTTAGTACAGTAATTTAAAAGCAGATACAGTATCTACGGTTTCGACAAACTTTCCAATAATAATTGTAGCAGCAAAAACGATTTATAAACATGAAACTACTAAAGTAAAAGTGCAGGGACAAAGTTTAGTCTAGAGTTACAGACATCATAGACACAGATGATAAACATGACTCTCATGTTATTTAATTTGTTATTTTGTATGGCCATTGTACATGTAGGCTACTGTATTTACGGATGGTATTAGGGGGTGTAAAAATGTCAAAAATGTCCATGCACATGTCCATCTTACTTCATCAGTAAAAATGTCCGACAATTTCCAGCTAGATGTATCTAATCCAGGGTTCCCCCTGACCTAGAAAATCTGGAAAAGTAAGGGAACGATGAATAATTTTGAAAACGTCAGGGAAATCCAACGTATTTAAGTTGTCACAATCCAAAATTAATGCTTCTACGTGGTTATCTCGGGCTCCATTTGCAAACTTTTTTTTAAAAAAAAAAATTCAGTACAAAATTGCAAAATTTTCAACAATTTCACAGGACAAATTTTCAAAAGTTTCCGAGGACAAACTTACAAAATTGTCCACGTTTTCCGAACACAAATTTGCAAAATTTTCAATTGTTTTCGAGTATAGATTCGTAAAATTTTGAACAGTTTCCGAGGAGAAATGTTCTAAATACAGATTCTTAGGACAAACTGGCCAAATTCTCAACTTTTTCAGAGTAATATTTTCAAAATATAGTCTTTTCCGAGTACAAATTTTCAAAAATTTCAACATTTTTCGAATACAAACATTACAATTTTCAAAAACTTTTCAATCTAATTTTCAAAAACTTTTCAATCTAATTTTGCAAAATATCGATGCAAAACACGACTTGTAAAATTGCGGATAACATTGGCAAATGTCAATTTTGTCGCTGGTCAGAGAAATTTGAGAGTTAACAACCTGGAAAACTCGGGGAAGTTGAATATGAAATTTCTGGGAATCAGGGAAATTTCTGTAATAAAGGAAGTTGAATATGAAATTTCTGTGGAAACCCTACAGTCCCACCAAATTGCTGTAATGTGATATCATCAGAGATAGATATAAGAGATAGCAGTATACCACAACTGTCACAACACTGTTTCGACCTATCGATCGGAAATCAGATACTACTTCCGGCAGGTAGTCCAACCATGATAAATGGGCTTGAAGATCAGAGCCAAAGAGTTGCTCATAGACGCCTTCCACTGCACTCTACAAGGCCTACAATCAGCATTTAAAGCGGACACGTGACGTCATTTCAGGTTGATTCTGTATGCTTATTCGCCTTATGATTAATTCACTCATAGTACGCACCTATAACTGTCATTGTCAGTTCGGTCGATTCATATTCTTGCTCAGCAAGTCGCACCCAACTTATCTCAATGACGGACTCAGGTCATTATAAGATACGACTTGCCACCAATTAGCGAATGCGTGCGGAATATTTTAAAAATAACGAATGTTGGGCTTGTTGGTTGAAACAAATTCCGAAAACAAACGAGTCCCTTGTTATTTTTCTGCAATATTAAAAATGTTAAAACCCTAGATTTCATCCTGAACTTACGGGACGTTGCGTGGGGCAGGATGTTGGATGATATTGGGCAAAATGTTATTAATCTGACATTTTTTTTGTTTTCTTTCCTCATTCACTTCCGTAGGCGTGCGGGGTATGAACCCTTACCCCCGTACCAGGTCAATTATCTCGTGCATTAAACCCGGGAGCAGGCGAATTACCCGCAATGTAGAGATCATAAGCTTATGCTAATTTGTTGCCACTCTCACCTGTGCGCACGCGCAGTCAGCCCTGCGCGCAGTTCAACTAGGCCTAAAATCAATTTTTTTTTTCATGAAAGTAAAAGGTAAAACTGCATTGCCAGCCGTCATCAATACACATCTTTAACTACAACAGTTATGGATGTGGTTTGCTGGTTAGGACTTACTGAAACTTCTTGAAAGTTGTTTTTTTTTTCTTCAGTTTTCAACTTTTGAAGTAGAAGAAAAAAAACATGTAAAGAAAACTAGAGTCATTTCTATTCCGAATATTCCGTATTTATGACTTCCGCCTTGAGTTGAAAAAAATCAAAACTCACAAAAAATAAACCTATTGCATGTATATTGAATGAAATCGAAACTTTATTAAGACGAATCTTAAGATTCGTCAAAATTCGTTCGTTTTAAACCGTAGTTCGTAATATCAGAAGTTAGGCAGAACATGACTTCATCAATACAAACTAAAGTTTCATCGAAGTTTGGATGAAATCATACTTCTCAACATAATTGATCATAATTGCTCAGTAAAATTGCACAAATTGGCAAAATAAATTTTTTTTAAAATATTTGTTCATGCTTAAATTTTATTTGAATATACAGCGATAATTAACTAAACGATGTAATTAAATTAGTTATTTTCTTCACAAAAACAATTGAAAACTAACAAAAAAACATTTTACGTGCAACATCAGTGATACATATTAAAATATACATTTTAAATATGACTTCCAGTATTCCATTATTTTTGTAAGAAAAGTGATTTCAGCAAATTGTTTAGTTAATTCTCGTTGTATGTTCAAATAAAAAAGTTATTATACCTGTAGATGAATATACAGTAGTTTAAAAAAATGTTTTTATTTTGCCAATTTCTGAAATTTTACTGGTGTTCCATCATTTATGCTGAGCACTGTACATGTTCAAATAAAATGTTATTATAGATGAATAAATGTTTTTATTTTTTCAATTTCTGAAATTTTACTGGTGTTCCATCATTTATGCTGAGCAACTTTTGTCGGGGAATTCCTCAATTCCCCGTTATAATTCCAACCTTTTTTCATTATTGTCTAAAGTTCGTTTTTAGTCGAAAGTTTATAATATCCAACTTCAAAAATTCGTCTTAAACGAAAAAATTAACATTCGTCCATGGGACGGGGACTGTAAATGAGTTCGCACTATCAGAATTTCGTATCCAATTGATGAAATTTCATTTGGCCTTAGCAATTCGTGCTACGATCAAAACATTGAATACAAAAACAAAAAAATGTCATATTTCCAATTCAAATTTTATCTGCTATGGAAATTGAATTGAATTCTTTCTATCTGCCCACGCTGCCGTGATCACGTGACGCAATCGATTTCTATTGGCGAGCGCCAAATAGTAACGGATAAATCCACAAAAAAAGTGCTTACGTGGGAGTACGAAGAAAACAAATGTCATTATATTACTCCTGGCGGACAAGCTTGACATTATAATGACCTTTTAAGTACAGCATCGAATTAAGATCAACACCCTAAATTACTCCCAACATGACGTCGTTTTCTCACATTGTTGAAAAAATACAGTAGCCTTTAGACGTGTAGAAATAATAGGTATCAGCAGCGATACAAGTTGAGACAAGATTGACTAATCGAACAATGAAAGAGACATGATGATAAATGATCCGATACTGAGAAGCTTAACTACGTGATGTTAGTCTGGAAATCTAATTCTATGATTTCTATCAAACCATGTGGCAGATCATTTCACAATGCAAACGAGATAACAACAATTGTTCCATTCATTTGGTACTTTGCCCGCAATGGTACGTTTCCCAATATGGCTGCCGACAGTGTGGCCAAACCAAAGCATGTATATTCCCCAAAGATGGAAAAAAGCATTTATTTTTCTATGTACATCACTCTGCGCAGAACATGTGTGAACTGCTTGTCTCATTAAAATTTGAAAAAATTAGCAAAAATCTTCTTTGGAATATTTCGCAGGTTTTTTTTTTTCATTTTGAAATTTTTTTAAAATATCTTCGCAAATTTAAAACAAACAAAACCTCGCCAATTTGTGAGTAAAATCGCACATTTTTTCGCAGTTTTTTTAGAATTTAAAATTTCTTAAAATGACAATTATTTGAAATATTAAAAGATTTCTAAAAAATTAACAGTCTAACAGTCTAAAAGTCTAAAAATGACAATTATTTGAAATATTAGAAGAAAGAAAAAAACGCACAATTTTAAATAAAATTCTCACATTTCTTTCGCAGTTGTTTTGGATTTACAATTTTTTGAAAATAAATTCGCAATTTTTGTTTAAAAAAAAATCGCAAATATTTGAAATCTCAGAAGAAGAAAAAACCCGCACATTTTGACTTCGAAAAAATAAATCGCACATTTTTTTGCAATTTTTAGGGGATTTGAAAATTTATGAAAATAAATTTGTCATTTTTGGAAATCTTAGGAAAAAAACACGCACATTTTTAAATGAAATTATCAAAGTTTAGAAAAAAAATCGTAAATTTAAAAAAAATGGCTCAATTTTTGAAAAGATATATCTGGGAAATAAAATTCACACAATGGGTTGTCGACAAAATTTGGAAAATGCACATCGGACGTACATGTACAATAGCTCTAAAAGTCTATGGTATTTAGAAAGTTTGAAAACGTGTGCCAAACTGTTATTATTTTATGGAAAACATTGCAGATTCTGGGAAACATGTTGGGAGGGGGAAGTA